>VSMD01014605.1:0-53713 GCA_008750895.1 Mirza zaza
AAAAAAAAAAAAAACTATGAAAGTTATCTGAAGATATATGCATTTTCCCCTTGAGTCATACCTGGTGATAGTTGGCTTGATATGCATCTCAAATACAGTACAGGTAAATCCAGATTAAGCTCTGTGCCTTCTAGATGTACAAGGCAAGGTGTAGGCTATATATTTTGGAAGCAACTCTGAAATTCGTTTAGCCTTCAGCTGCCAAAGTGTACAAAAAGGGTTCAACTTTCAGTTGGGCTGGACCCAGACAATGTTTTATAATTGTTCCTGAAAACTCATTGTTAATATTTGTCAGCTATGGTGCACACAGGCTCATTCCTGGGAAATGCAACACAAAAATCGATACCACTAGAGCTCCTTTATTTTTATGAATTTCTCTGGGAGAGGAAAAACCAGGTTCCCCTCAAAACTCTGGGATCCTGAAGTCCAGGGAAAGAAAATTATGAAGCTAAAATAGGAAAATAATACAGATAAAAGGGAAAAAATAACCGGTGTTCAAAACCAGATTGCCAAGCGGCGGCCATAAATAGGAAAGATGCCCAGGGAGACAGGCGACCCGCTCCCCTTGCCCTTTGCCAGCTCCCTCCCCCGCTCGCTAATGGGGCGGAGGCAATTTGGGAAAGGGTCTTGCTTCCACCGGGAAAAGGCTGGAACCTCTACACAACTCTCACCCTTTTATAGAAAGCCCCATACAAGCATTTGCCCCAGCCTGGCTGCGTTTTCAGAACGTCTATTCACATTTTCCTGGCGGCACGACCTTAGGCACTCCACGTTGCCTCCTCTAGGCAGCGTTTTTTGTTGTTAATCTCTTAAATAAGAGATAATAATCCCTACCTGGGATGGCTATTGTGGTAATTAAATTCAATAGGCTATATAAAGTAACTAGAAGGCGTAGGGGGCTCAGTTTCTAATAAAAACAAAACTATTATTGTATAGCAAAAGCAGTAACAATTTATCGAATGCTCTCTCTCTGCCAGGTATCCAAAAATGAGGTGCATGGCCGCCTTCACGGAGCTCGCGGTAGACTGTAAAATTTCCGGGGTTGAGAATTTAGCCTGGCCAGAAAAGAGTCCGGGTTTGGGTACATAATGCCCTAGAGGAGTAAGAGGCGTTCGGTACGTGCTAGTTCCCTGGCATGTTTACGTGGCTGCAGAATTTGCAGCTAGCAACGTGGGGTTCCAATGAGAACTCCGCCACCAGGTGCCTTAGTGCCTGGACCTGTCCAGGATCTTTTAGTCCTTCCGAGCCGCGCTGCGGGCGGAGACAATTCCCCCCATTTTACAGATGAAAAGCCCAAGGCTGGGACCGGCTAACTGAATTCGCTGCCCGGGGGCCCGCAGGTAGCGAGTGGAGGGCCCGGCATCCCCGCGGGCCGAGGCCTCTGCGCGCACACGCTGGGTCTCGCGCCTCCCCGCGCTCCCGGGGCGTGCTCCGCGGCCCAGTCCCCGCGTGGGGCGGCCACGGCCGTGCGCCGCGAGTCCGGGCGAGACAACATTCCCGCAAACCGTGGAGCGGCGCGCGCACACCGCAGCGCCAGTAACGCCGAGCGACCGGCGGACGGCGGCGGCGGGGAGGAGGCGGGGGAGGGGCAGCGAGGGGGCTGCAGACGGGCCTGGGCTGCGGGCAGGCGCCAGGCGCGGGGAGATGAAAGGCGGGCTCCGGGGAAGGGGCTGCGCCGGGTGACCGGCTCCAGCCGCGCCGGGCGCCCCGCCCCCGCCGCCCCGGGCTGAGGTGGCTGCCCGCGCCGGAGCCGCGTTAATTGCTCTCGGCCCGGCACTCAGCCTGCGCGGAGCCGGGACAACCTCGCTCCAGGAGGAATGACAATTCTCCCTAATGGGACAACCTCGCTCCCAAAGGAGTGACAATTCCTCCTAATGGGCGCTCGTTAGCGGCCTATTCTCCCGAACCCCGGTATCAGCAGCGGCAGACACGCGGGCGCCAACATCCGCCAGGAATTCCAGAACAGAGCTCACACCCCCGCCCCAAGACGTTCGCTGTGTGACCTCAGGCAGAAGGCTGCTCCTCTCTGAGCTCATTTTTCTTACCTGTGCGGTGTCGAGCAGAATGGGGAGAGCCAGACCTCATATCCCCTGGTGTCCAGAGAGATCACTCTCCAAGTTACACAGCCCGGGAAGTGGCGTAGACAGGTGTTGGGGTCGCAGCCGCGGTTCTTTGGGGTCAATGCCTTGCTTGTGAAGTTCTGGACGCTCAAGCTGCTTGTCTCCAGCGCCCCAACTACGCAGGTCCGGAGTCGGATCTGAGCCCGGGTCTGAGGGAGGGTGGAGAGGAGGAGGCTTTGCCAAGCGCTGTGCAGGTCACTGAGGGTCTCCTGAAGCCCAAGCTTTGGGTGGCGCCCCATCCCACAGGTGCGGAAGTCGACAGAGAGGAGGAGGGACTGGCCTACGACCAGCTGCAGCTGAGCCTAATTCCACACCGTCCCCCTGGAAGAAGCCCACCACATGGACACGGGGGCTGGGGGGAGTGGTGACAGCAGCTGCATGTCTCTGCAGGTCCCACGGCCTGCAGAGGGAATGGCAGGTGTTCGGAGACTTCCAGTTGTTCCTTGCCACAGCAGGTATGGGTGCCCACCGTCTGTAGTACTGCCTGCAAGTCAGGCCCCACTGCTTAGCATTGCCACCATCACCTGGCTGGGGCCAGGTTTCCCCTTTCAGAAAATGGGCACGCCAATGCCCAGCTCACAGGATTGCTGGTGATGACCAGGTGAGAAACCTTACAAAAAACAAGTAGCAGGAGTGTGGCTGTAGCAGGCGCTGACATGGAAGAGAGCTCTGCCTGAACCGCATAGAGCTGTGCTGCCTTTAGCTCCACACACAGGAAAAGGGCTCCCTAGGTCATGGATTCCTGAACAGTGCAGCAGGAATCTCAAATCTCTCTTATTTGGTGGCCTCCAAGTTACTTATTTCGAACCACTTATTTCCCATGGAACTGTGGGTAAATCACTTCACCTTTCTGTCCCTATCTGTAATATGGGAGTGCCTAGGATTCAGTAAATGTTGAATGTTATTATCATTTCTTAAATCATTATTGATATTATTTGCTGCCTCCCTTTCCAGTAGATCTTTCTGGCAGCATGCACATATCTGAGATCCAGTGATCCAATATTGGATGATTTGAGGCATGAACTGCAGCTTTCTTGAGCTTTGGTTATTTTACTTTATTTTTTTCCTCTGTAAAATGGGAATAATTACCCACCTCTTGAGAAGGAAGCAGATTGGCAACAGGCTAGTGAGGGTCAGGGTTAAGGGAAGAAGAATCAATTTAGACAAACTGCAGGGAGTATCTCCTGTCTCCTTGCCCTGGGCACAGCTTGCTGGCATCTTCCCAACCCTGCCTGCACTGGAGGAAAGTTCCCATGAGCAGGTCCAGGCCCTCATTTCTCTGCAGAGAAAGACCCAAATGGCGCCCTGGAAGAAGCAGTTCCAGAAAGCCCGGTGGCTGCAGCCTGGGGAGCCAGTTGGGTCACCCAGGACAGCACCTAGGGGGCCTTGCCCTGCCATTCACAAAGCTCACCCTCCCCACCCACCCCCTCAGTTTGCCCACCAGTAAAACCAGAATAACCACCCACAGGGGGCTGCGCTGCAAGGAGGTTTTAATCAGGGTTCAGTAACTGCCACTCCATCCCTCTACTCCTCAAGCAACCCTGTGATGCAGGGGCCCTATTCCTCCCAAAGGGGGAGAAAAGTAAGAGTTTCTCACAACTGGTAAATACCTAACAGAGATTCGAATCAGGGTTTGGCTGATTCTAAGATTTATGTATTTTGCCTTGGGCAGAAGTTGCTGTAAATGTGGGAGGGGATGCATCTGGAATTGTTCACAACAGTGAAGTAGCTACTATTTCCATTTTGTCCCAACTTGACAGATGGACTGTTGAGCCTGGAGACGGGCTAAGGACTAGCTCGGGCGCGCAGGAGAAGGGCTCTCTGGACCACGGATTCCTGAACAGTGCAGCAGGAATCTCAAATCTCTCTTATTTGGTGGCCTCTAAGTTATTTCAGCTTCAAAATATAGCAGAAAGGGAAGAACAGAAAAAGGAAGCTTAAGGAGTTACTTAATAGACATAGTTATATTTTTTTAATTAAGAAAAACAGAATCTCTTCCAGTAGTTCCACCCCCTTCCCCAGTCGCCTGGTAGAAAAGGAGCGGGGTTTGCTTTACCTGAAGGATGAGGACAATTAGAAGCAATTATTCTGAATGTTGCTAGTGTTTTGTGGGGAGGAATTGGGGTGTTGGAGCTGGGCCCCAGACTTGTGCCAGCCTGGGGAGAGGGCAGCTGGTTACTTGGGCAGGAAGACCCCTCCCTTGTTAATTGGAAAACTATGCATCTTAGTTTTACTCATTGCAAACAGCTTTCACATCCAAAACCTCATTTGCTACTGGGACCCATGAATCCCCTCTCCTTCCTACTCCCTCTGTGCCTCCACCCCTTCCTGTCCATCACCCTATTCCATCTCAGAGGTAAAGGCAGCTCAGAGAGGCCACCACTTTCCAGAGGTCACAGAGGGAGTTGGGCAGGAGAGTGTAGCAGCTCAGCTGGCTGGGGAGATACCTGGGCCTTCCATCTTCCAGACCCTCTGGTGCAGAGACCATGCCTTTCTGGGCCTGGATCCACAAAGAACTGATTTGGGGGCCCCTGGAATTTGTCACGCATCCCCATCCCCACAGCACTGTGTCCAGTGCCCAGAAGAGCCCCTGGCATGGAGAGGAGCTCAATAAATATAAGTTGAGTAAATGAATAGATCCATGTGGTGGCCAAGACTGCAGGGACAACTCACTGGAAGGTTGCCTTCCCAGAGACTTGGGAGTGAACCTTGAATCATAAGGACTGGTCTCACAGCTGGAACTGATGCTAGATTCTTGGGAAGAAGGGGCAGAATTTTAAATTGTCCACTGGGAAAACCTGAGAGCCTAATCCACCCCAGACACACAAAGTCACTAGACTTTCAATTAATCATCACATTCCTCCTTAAAGAGTTACCCATTTCACAGATGGAGAAAAAGTTGGGGAGGTTGTGGCTGCCCCAAGTTAGGCAGGAACAAAGTGGTCCAGGCAGCATTTCACCCCAGGCACGTCTGACTCCAAACCCCAGACTGGTGTCTTTTCATCATCATCTTGCAGATGGAATTTTTCTTGTCCCTGGTTTAAATCAGCCAGAAGAACTCAGCATCACACTGCTGTGTTTGCCCAGTCACTTTAGAAATATCTTAATCTTGCTGCATTTCCAGATTTTCTATAAGAGGGTGTGTTTATGCCATGAAATAAAGGACTCAAATGTAATTATGAAAATACAAAGTGATAGCTTGAGCTTCCCCCTAACAATAGCAGCTGTTGCTTACTGAGTGCTGAGTATGTTCACTGCACTGTTCTAAGCACAGTATGTACTAACTCATTTAATACAACAACCCTATTTGGTAGATGCTATTATTATTTTCATTTTATTAAGTGGTCTGATTTGCATCCATGAAAAATCAAGATACATGTAACTTCTCTTTTTAATTATGTATTTGCAAAGATATCATTTTCTCCTCATCCTCTACTCACCCTCCCAGCCTAGAAAAGACTAGTCACCACCATTTAAATAGGCAAAAGAAATTAGAGCTATGGATAGAATCTTACACAAAGGGCATTGTAATATCTTCACAATTTTATGAGATCCACAAACTTTAAGTATAGTTAGGCCTTCCTCATAATGATAATACTTGTTAATAAGTTGAACATCTTGTGTATATTGTAGCTTGATAAAACTGGGACTGTTTTCCTTTGCCACCATTCCACAGCTCTTGGCTTTTTATAAATGAATTTGCAAGTCTTTGTGGAGAGAGTGGGAGAGTAAAGGAAAAGGACCTAGACCCAAGCTAAGAAGCAAGGTATGTCACTTGCTGGGTGACTCTGAACAGTCTTTCTCCTCCCTAGGTCCCTCATCCTCCTCACTGGCAAAATGAGAGGGTTTAGTTGCGTTTTGCATCTGTTCTGATTCTGCAGTTCTGTGATGAAGGAGTGAGTGAGTGAAAACTTCAGCTCCTTGTTCTGTCTACCACTGGGCTGACTGAGGCTTCTAGGAAGGTGAGCTGGGTGGAAAGAGCACAGGAGTCAGGCTGGGTAGTTGGAATCCCAATTTCATCTCCTGCCAGCTGCATTTCCTGGGGCAAGTCCTCCCACTTCTCTGAGCCAAGCTTCATTCTCCCCATCAGAAAATGGAGGCTACTAATCCCTATTTCAAGGCTTAGGAATCATGGATATAAAATGCAAGGAGCACAGCTAGTCCTCTCCTGTTTCTCCCTGCAAGAAAGGAGGAAAGTTTTTGACTCAGCAGCTGGGCGCTCTGGGAGGAAACCTGGTGGATCTCTGTTAGTGACGTGACTGGAGCTAAGGCTGTGGGTGTGGATAATTGCAGACAGGCCCATGGGAATTTTGGTTGCTAAAATCCTCGGGGCCTTTGGGTAGCACAAGAAACCTTTGCCCAAGTGGTGGCACAGCTCTTCCCAGAGAAATTATTTTGGAGAGTCCCTGGACCAGGCATGAAGTAACATCTAAGCACGGGACAACAAAGTGAGATTCTATTTTCAATGATCTGTTAATCCTTCCATTATACTCAAGAGATTCTTAGTATAACTTTAACACCTTGACAATGGTCAATCACCAACTTCCCTGCAGACAAAGCGCCTGGCTTCAACCTTCCAGAGGCTACAGGATCTAACTAGCAAATAACAACACAGTGTTGCTTTTATACTCTACTCATTTTCAGAGTTAATCCATCTTAGGTTGGTAAGTAATGCTGTGACATAAATTTCACTTTGCAAGTCTTTTTTTCTTTTTGGTTTTAAAACAAGAACTTATTTGAAGTTAAACATTAATTAAATAATAGCACTATTGATAGTGGGATAAGGGCAACAATCATAATGATTGTTCTTAGACAAGGGAACAATCATGTAGGTGGATGCCTGAAATTTGGGTTAACACTGATTTACAGGAGAGAACACTGCATTTCCAACAGCACGAAATCTGGCTGGAGTCCTGCCCCACCTCCTAGCTGGGTGGCCTTGGGCAAGTTACTTCCCCTTGAGCCTTGGATTCCTTATCTGTAAAACTAGGGGGGTGGTGATCATTGTGATCTCCCAGGTTTGCAGGAAGAATTTACTACAGAGATAATAGAGGACCACATCATTATTATTATGACAGAGATAATAGAGGTCACAACATTTGCTGGGATGTATGGAATTGTTAGTATTATTAGTAAACAATGAATAGAAGAATTTGGTCAAAACACCAGCTTATTTACCCTGGACCTGGTTATCTACTAGCTGAGTAGTACTTGCAAAAGAAGGTAATTCTTTTTTTTTTTTTTTTTTAAGAGAGGGTCTCACTCTGTTTCTGTCACTCAGGCTGGAGTCCAGTGGCATAATCACAGTTCATTGCAACCTCCAACTCTGGGGCTCAAGCGATCCTCCTGCCTCAGCCTCCCTCCTGAGTAGCTAAGACTACAGGCACAACCACGCCCAGCTAATTTTTTTAAAAAAGTTTTATAGAGACGGGATCTTGCTATGTTGCTCAGGCTGGTCACAAACTCTTGGCATCAAGCAACCCTCCCACCTTGGCCTCCCAAAGTGCGAGGATTATAGATGTGAGCCACTGTGCCCTGCAAGAGTAAGTCTTTGAAAGCTGGGTTCTGTTTTGAAATGTCTTGCTCTTTGTCTCGCTGGCTGATCTTCAGTGCCTGAGTATGTAGACTGCCATTTCCCAAGAAGACAGTTTTATAATATACTAGAACATCTATTCTCTGTAGGCAAAATTAAGATACATGTGAACTGCAAACAAGGCAGAAAAATGTTTTCATTGTACTTTTCATAAATGGTTAAACACATTGCCTGGTGTGCCCTTTTTTCCCTTCCTTTCCTCCTCCGTGCCTATTCCCTCCTTTCCTTCCACCTTCTTTCTTCTGTGTGCGAGGCTGGCACTAACTTTGGAATGTGGGGACTATCCAGACACGTCTTGCCCTCAAGAGTCTCCCGCTCCAATGGGAAGACAGACCCAGCAAGTACCCAGTTACCCAACACCAATGTCACAAGGACTGCCCCGAAGCCAGTTTGATCTCATAGATCTCCTTTCACTCTCACAGTAGAGTGAAGACAGTTCATTAAACATTTTCATAAATTACCAATAGTTAAAAATTAAGGGGCTGCCCATAGAAATCTGGAATTCTGGCTTCTCTGCATCAGTCTGAAGGTGAGTGTCCCTAGGTATGTTCTGTAGGGCAGGTCCCCTTTAGGTGGCATCTGAGTACCCCAGTTCCCACTGCCAGGCACTGGAGGGGAAGCCCCTGCCCGTGTGGGAGGCCGTGGAACGTGGCGCCGATGGCACAGGGCATGCGGAGCCCAGAGGGAACTCCCGATGGCCCCTGGGGAAGGCTGTTCGGAGGAGCTGGCATTTGGGTTGAGCTTTGAAGGATTTTGCCAGGTTGAGGAGAAGATGGTTCCAGGCAAAGGGGGAAGCAGGTGAAAAAGTGTAAGAATTGAAATGACTTGGTCTGTGCATTTGAGTGCCACGAGCTGGGGGAGCGGGGCACACACAGGCCGGCGAGGGGGCAGCTGGAGTGGGAGTAAGGCCTTGGAGAGCCACAGCGAGATTGTAAAAGGGTTTTTCTTTTCTGTTCCCTTCTTTTCCCTACCCTGCTCCTTTCTTTTCTTTTCTTCGTTCTTTTCTTTTTTTCTTTCTGTCATCTTCTCTTAAGTGCCTCTTTAAGAATTTCAAAAGCAATAAGTATTTGTCATGGCTAATGAAAGAAATCAAAGATACGTGAGCAATTAATAATCTCCCTCATCCTGGCTCCATTCTGCCCCCCAACATATCTGTTACTAACACCTCACGGCATCCTTAGACACTGTATCTACATACAAACACAAAATCGCAGATATACATACAGAAAGGTGGAAATTGATGGTTTCTTTGTGTGTTTGTGTGCCTGCATGTGTGACATGTGACTCTATTTGTCCACTTGTGTGATTTGCTTCCCTCGCTTAATTCATATGCTATACATCTCATCATGTCAATAGATACACACCTAACCCATTCATTTGATATTCCATAGTAGGGATACATTATAATTCATTTAACAATTTCCTTATCGATGGACACTATTTTTTGCCAACTTGTTACTAATACTAAATCTTCAAACAAACAAAAAAAACCCAAAAATATACACTTTACAAACCTTTATACTTGCCCTCCAATTTTAAAGGTTTAGTTTCTAAAACTAAGATAGCTGGAGCCAAGGGTGTGTATTTTTAACCTGAACGGATGTCGCCAGATTATTTTCTAGAAACTCTGTTCCAATGCACTCTCCCACCAGCAGCATCCAGTCCTCCCACCCTGCCAGCGAGGCAGATCACTGCTCCGTTTTAACTTCTACCATGGGATGGTTTTGGGCAGGGGGTTAAGAGGCTCCCTTACCATATCCCTCTGAGAAACTATCTAGGGGAGCATTATGGAAAATACTAGAAGCAATAGGACCGGGGAGGAGGCTGTTGCAAGACTCCTGGAGTTGCTGAAGCAGCTGAAAGAGAGGGGTAGCACTGGGATGGGGAGGCAGGGAGGTAATTGACAGATAATGCAGGAAGACACAGAGATGCTAGCTAATGCACCCCAGCGCGGGACGAAGGCCCCTCTGGCATCCCGGGTCTGATTGCACAGTAAGGGGACAGGGAACGGCCTCTCCTCGAACTATTCTCACACTGTTTATCAGGTCCCACGGTGGCCAGCCACCCCAAGCCTCCTCTCCTTGGAGCTCAATTTCAACAGCCTCACTCATCCGGAGCCCCTGGGCCAAGGCCACTGGGAATAGAAGTGCTGTTCCGCTCCATCCACTCAGGTCCTGGGTAAATGGGCAGGGCAGGGCAGGGCAGGGAGAGGGGACAGATGTACTTCTGTGCAGGGCAAGCCTTGGAAACCACTGGTGCCTTCACATGCAGCTTGGTTATTAGCAGCATTGTTTCATCTAATCCTCACTAATTTGCTTTCTACCCTATATAGCATGTGGCAACAGGTGTGTTAGCAACAAATAAGTTCCAAGGCGTGGATTCCTAGAAAAGGGCAGGGTAGGCCAGGCTGCTGAGGTTGGGGCTGGAATTCCTGTTCTGCTCATGCAGAGCCCTTGAGAGTTTCTTTCCAGATTTCTTTGCCCCTCTGTTTTTGCTCTGAGGGTCTCTTTTCCTCTGGCTCTATTTTTCTCCCCAACCTCTGGAATTGAACAACAGACTTATTTCCTCATAGGCTCGTGAAATGACATTGAGACTCCTGGGAAGCCCTGAACCCAGGCATGGGGCCATCCTACCTAAAGGATTTCTCCAGACTCTGCAGGAAGATGAGACAGCCCTTCAGGGCCTGCGGAGAACCAGAGATTGTCATCGGTACAGGACAATCTGTCCAGCAGTGTGTTTGCTCAGCCCTTAAATGGTCCAAGAGGGCATGGTAGGTTTCCCTTGACAATGGGTCCATCTGGCTTCGTAATTAGTCCCATTCTCTGCAGAGCAGAATGAGGGCAGCTCAGGCCTAATTACTGATATTGCTACCCTTGGCATGACTTCGTAATTGATTCTTGAGCAGTCACATGGATCTCCAAGCTGACGAGCATCAAGTAGAAGAATTTAACAATCCTGGGCATTAAAATGTGAGAGGTGGCATGAAAGTTAATTACCGATTCTGGCTACAACAATAGATCCTCAAATCAAACACACCCAGGTCTTTTCTTGGAAGAAGCAGGCCTCATCTGCTAGTTCATCAGCTCTGATGTGGACATTGCTACAAGAGGGAGAGTATAAGCTTCCAAGTCAGGTAGAAATGTGGAGCTGTGTGACCGTGGGTAAGCCACTTAACCTCTCTGACCCCCAATTTCCTCATCTTTGGAATGACAGGGAGTAACACAACCTCAAAGAAGTGTCGGGAGTATTGGTGATGAACTAAAGCAAGCACCTGTCTGTTCTTGGCACATAGTAGGCACTTAATAAATGCAAGTGAGAGTTTTTGAAAACCATTGACTGAAATGACTCGCAGAGCCCAGCTGACTGTTTGCAGAGGAGGAGGAGGAGGAGGGGTGATGGGAATTGTCTGCCTGCTCCCACCGACTCCATTTCTGAGGCTGGCTGCTGGTCGCCTAGGCGATGCTGCACAATGCCCGGCGCGGGCGGAGCTGCCCCGCTGCCCAGACGCCCGCTTGTGCGCGGCGGCGCCGAAGCCAACTTGGCCATGTGTTGACACCGGCAATACGTCAGCTCTTGCCACTGGCAGAGGCTGCTGGGGCAGGAGACTAAACTCCCACGGTGAAAGGGAGCTCAAAACCAGTGGGGAGAATGTCGAGAATAAACAAGAAATAAAAACTTTTTAAAAATAATGATTTAATTTAAATATAACAACAAAACTTAAAAGACAAAAACTGGTTGGTGCCAAGAGGAGGGAGGTTCCTCAGATCTGTTTGTAAACATGGTAAAAAATAAATAAATAAAGGGAAGAAAGAGCAGCAGCCCAGAGGTTTCTCCCGAGCGTGTTTCCCATTACGAGGGGAAACGCAGGCCAACACGGGCAGAAAAAATATGCAGACGGGAAAGTAATCGGGCTGTCAGGGTCGTGGGATAAATCCGGAGTTTGCTTTCAAATCTTCTCGAGCGCTCCGCTACTCTAACAATTGAAGAAAACGTCTTAAAAATCGACTCTAAGTCGAATTCAGCTGGAACTCACTCCAATGTTGCGGTCTCCTGTGGGACGCGGCCTTCCATTTCCTCCGGGAAGGACCGCGGCAGTTTCACCTTTACGCGCCTGTTTTTCTGCCTTCCGTTTCCTGTTCACTCTGTGCGGTCAGGCTTAGTCAGAACCCGGGCACTGGTTTCAGAAGGCTTCGCTCGCAGGCCGTGGTGACACGTATGGGGGAGGAAAGGTGTAGAGGTAGCATGCCACCCACTCACGGCCATGGCTTTGCCTTTTCTACTGACAGATGGGGAAACTGAGGCTCAGAGGAAGCTATTTGGCCAAGCTTGATCAGCTATTATCAGTGTGGAGTCAGTTCCAAACTTCAGTCTTCTGAGTTTAAGTTGAGGTCTTTTCCCAACACCATAACTACAGCCCCAAATAATTCCCTTTCTTGGAAAATGCCTCTTTCTAGGGTCTCCCGGTCAATATGGGGACCAAGACAGCAATATTTACACCCTTGTCCCCAGCGTGAAACTGTGGGGCCTTCTGGCAGCTTGCAAAGGGGACCCACATAGAAAACTATCTCTGCTTCTCTCAATCTGCCTCAAACTCTCTTAATCACCCAAGCATGTTTATTGTTGCTAAAACCCGAGTGTCATAAAAATGATCTGGATAGAAAACAAAGATGTGGGCAGGAAAGCCAAAATTCCCTATTAACAACGCTGCCTCTTCGGACAAATATTTACCTAATCCAATTCTTCTTCCTTTTCTCCCTCCCTCTTTGACAGGAATGCTCCTCCGTCTCGGCAGCCACAGTGGCCCTGTTGGAACAGACGACGTTCAGTGTTTCCATCATGAGGCATGTTTTTCTGGGGTTTATTACTCAGCTGTAAAAATGTGCTCTAGGCAAGAACTTGGCATATGAAGTCTCATCTCAGAGGTAATTGGTGGGGATTTTTAAAAAACCTTTTTTTTTTTCTTTTTACAGACAATCTTGGAAAGAGAAACAAAAAGGTCAAGAATTTACTGCTGGAAACTGTGGGTTTTGTCCCCATGGGTTTTCCTCTTTGGTTTGGTTTATTCTGTATATTTTCGGTTTCCCCTAACCAGATATTTGGAAGCCAAGTTATAGAGGCTATAATCCCAGACATTCATCTATTCTTCCTTCAGCAAACATTTGCTGAGTGCCCCCTGCATACCAGACGCAGTTCTAGGCTCTGTAGGCCGAGGGCAAGCAGAGCTGTCGGTGCAGCCAGGTTCTCACGGGGCTAACGTGTATACGGTTCACATGCAAACCCACGTGTTAACAGACCAAGTAAAACTTCAGCTTGCAGTGAGCAGCTGGAGTGGAGAAAAAACAGCAAAGGGTGAGAAGGAGGAAACATTTACTCCAACACCTTGAGGCTGAGCAGAAGCCACATGCTCAGGTCTGGTGAGGAGAGGAGTCAGCAAGAGAGGAAAGCATGTGTGGAGGCTGGCGAAAGCATGGTGCATTTGAGAACACAAAGAAGGCCTGCTTTCCACACTGCAGTGCATTGAGGGCGGGCAGGAGATAATATCAGACACCTGGGCTGGGGCAGCCCAGGCGCATCCCACGGAGAGATTTCAGCATGAATCTCCAAGTTCATGGGCATCAGAAAGAAGTATTTACCAATTCTGGGCATCAAATTCTTCTTAAAGTGCAAAGGGAAACCCTGGCAGGATGCTGGCAGTGCATGGAAGGATGTAACTGCACTCTGGCCTTGTGCGGAGGGGTTGGAGGGGTGCAGTCCAGGGAGCAGGGAGCCCCCTCAGCTCGTGGCTGCGGGTGCGGGCTGCCAGCTCTGGGCAGGATGGGCAGGGCAGGGACAGCAGCAGGGGAGTTGGAGGGGAGGGTGTGGATTCGAGGGTGGTTTAGGGGGAACTGGGCGTGGCCGGCTGGCTGTGGGTCAGGAGAGGAGAGGGGATGACCCAATGTACCTCTCAGCAGTCGTGACGGAATGTGGTGCTGGGATCTGAGGTAGGGAAGGGACAAGGCAGGTCAGGGGTGGGAGGGAAGTTGCAAGTGGCTCCCTGGTGTCTGGCCTGGGCTTGCTGCGGCTGCGCCACGTGAAGAAGAGCAGTTCGGCTGGTGCAGTCCAGTGGTTCAGGCTCTGCAGTCACCCCACCTGGGTCCAGTCCCAGCACTACCTTCTCTAGTGGGGCAACCCTAGGCAAGTTACTTTGCCTCACTGTGCCTCAGTTTCCTCATCTAAAAGTGGGACTAATAGCAGAACCTGCCTCCCAGGTTGTTGTGAGGGTCAGATCAGTTCATCAATGTAAGCTAACTAATCGGAACAGTGCCTGCCCATGCTGTCTATGAGTAGATTCCGTGTTGGACATGTGTTGATGGAGTCACTCAGTGTGCAAGCACTTATGGCCTCCCAGGTCTTGCTCTCTGTGGGAGGGTGAGGCCGTTAGATAAATAGAGCCACAGTACTGCACCGTGACAAGTGCTACTGGGGAAAGGCAGGGATCTAGGAGAGAGACACAGGGGCAAGAGAAATTCGAGTGCGGTGGGTGGGCCAGGGAGGGTGCTCTAGGGACCTCACCATCACCCATCGGCAGGCCTTAGCAAGCAGAGTGTGTGTCTGGGGTGGCGGTCATTCTACAGCTGGAGAGCAGTAGAGGCCCTAAGTTGGGCTAGGGTGTTGTGTGTTTGAGAAATGAAGAGTAAGAGGGTGTGTTTGGAGCTGTGGGAGGAGGTCTAGAGTTAAAGTTTTATTCTAAGTGGGAGGGGGGTGAATGGCATGTTTCAGGTGGAGAGAGAGAGTCTGACCTATGTTTAAGTGCTCACTTTGGCTGCCATGTGAGACTGGGAATGTGTTAGGAGACAGGGAGGGCAGCAGCGGTGGCTTCAGAGAAACTGTGACAAAAGAGAATGAGGCTACAGTTCTGGCAAGAAACAATGGGGGCTTGGAAGAGTAAGGTGCATGTGCAGGTGGAGAGAAGTAGATCTGCCTAAGAAAAACTCTGAAGGTGAAACCAACTCTTCCTCCACAAGACCACCTAGTGATTCATTATAAATGCAAATTTGATGGTGTCACTCTTCTGCTCAAACCGCTTCAATGGCTCTCCAGTGTTCTTAGGGTAAGGCCCAAATTTCTTGCCTTGGCTGCCTGGTCAACCCCCTTCCCCCTGTAGTACCTGGCCACCCTCTGCCCTTTGCTTCCCAGGCATCCCTTCCCAAGCATCTGGGCCTCCTCTCAGCTCTCAGAATGCATCTTGCTTCCTCCCTCCACAGGGTCTTTGCACATGCTGTTTCCCCCTCCCGAAAACTGGTTGTCATCTCTCCCCAAACCCCAACCCGCCTCCTTGACTACCTCCTTCTGTTGTCAATCTTAGTCCCCTCCTCACTAGCTAGGGATCTAAATGTACTCATTGTAGTTGTTAAAATGAAAAGTTGAGTCAGGCCTCAGTGTGCCCAAGTAAACAGATCATACAAAAGAATACTTAATCTCTTTTTTAAAAATTATTTTTATATATTTATTTTATTGATACATAATAGAGATACATATTTTGGGGTACATGTGATAATTTGATATGTTCATATAATCAAATCAGGATAATTGGAATATCCCGTACCTTAAATATTTATATTTTCTTTAAGCTAGCAACGTTTGAATTATTCTCTTTGGCTATATTAAAATATACAATCAATTAATGTTAAGCATAGTCACTCTTCTGATCTATCAAATATCAGGTCTTATTTTTTCTATCTAACTGTATATGGGTAGCCATTAATCAACCTCTCTTCATCTCTCCTTCCACACTTCCCTTCTCAGCCTCTGGTAACCACCAATCTACTTTCTGTCTTCACGAGATCCACATTTTTAGCTCCTACATATGAATGAGAACATTTGATATTTGTCTTTCTGGGCCAGGCCTATTTGCCTTAATATAATGACTTCCAGTTCCATCCATGTCACTGCAAATGACAGGCTTTCATCCTTTTTCGTGGTTGAATAATATTCCATTTTGTATATATACACAACATTTTCTTTATCCATTTGTCCATTGATGGACACTTAGGTTGATTCCATATCTTGGCTGTTGTGATTAGTGCTGCAGTAAGCATGGGAGTGCAGACATATTTCAATATGCTGATTTCTTTTCTTTTAGATACATACCAGTAGTGGAATTGCTGGATCATATAGTAGTTCTATTGTTAGTTTTTTGAGGAACCTCCATACTGTTCTGCATAGCGGCTGTGCTGATTTACATTGCCACCAACAGTGTGCAAGCGTTCCCCTTTCTCCCGTCCTCACCAGCATCTGTCATTCCTTGTCTTTTTGATAAAAGCCATTCTAACTGGGGTGAGATATTTATCTTATTGTGGTTTTGATTAGCATTTCTCTAATGATTAGTGATGCTGAGCATTTTTTTGTATACCTGTTTTTAATCTCTTTTATACATAAAGAAATGTAAAGGGAAACAAAGCTATGACATTATTTTTTCCCCTTAACTCATTGTCAATAATGATTAAGTATTGTGGAGGGTATTTAGGAGTAATTACTTTCTTACTCTCCTGGTAGGAGTACAGATGGGTGTAAGTAGAGAGCAGTTAGTCAATACCTATCAAAATGTAAAATGCACATGTTCTTTGATCTAGCAATTTCTCTGGTAGGCATTTAATCACCTAATGAATCTACGCACAAAAGAATGGGAAAATGTATGTACCACCTGAACGAGTGAGCACAGAAGGTTTTGGTTGGGTTTGGAAGACTGAGTTGACATGCTTTAGTAGGAAGGAACATAGAAACACGAGTGTAATAAAAACCCCAGCAAGCACAGCTACTGTGAATTCAGGGTTTAAAATGTGCCCAGAATTTTGCAACATTGTTTTCTTGAATCCTTACAACCATGGGAAATGGGTGTTGGGGGAAATTGAGCCTGAAAGGTTAAGTGGGCAGTTCATCATCTCATAGCTAACACATTGCAGATTTAAGAGTCAAACCTACCCCCGCCTGACCCCAAGCTCCGGCTCCTGACTGTCCAGGCCCTCGGCAGAAGGCTCGGAAGGAAGTACGTGGCAACTGTGCTTGCAGCCAGACTCGAGGGGGCCGGCCCGTGGCAGAAAGATGGAAGCTAGCCCAACTAGGACCAGACCCTGGAAGGTCTTGAGGGCTAGGATCCTCTGCGTGGGGAGGAAGGGGCGGAAGAAGGAGGGCTCAGGCCATGAAGGGATGGGGGCCCATTTGCTGAAATGGGGAGATGAGGCAGGGCTTCCTCTTTGAAAACCTCAGCGAGGAAATCCCGTCTAATGTAGAAGTTCGTAACCTGGGGTCCGTGGACCACTTCGGGGGCAGGGAAGTATGATGTCTGTGCGCCTACATGGGAAACCATTATATCCTTATTTTTGCTATTGTCTAGCTTAAATGTATCAGTTTCTTTCATTATGAATGTTGCCAATAACCCAGAGCAGAAGGACCGGTAGCTGGGATTTTATCAGGGGTAGACATCATGCCACATTATTATTGTTACAGATATCTTGAAATGTCATTTCTACTCATCATTAATGTCAAAATTATTTTCTAAGCCCCAGATCTTGTTGATTGATACGTTAACAAAGAAGCGCCTATATTAGCACACTGCAATGTTTTGATAATGGTATTTAAGTACAGTTGGGTGCTTTTGTTATTTGATTTTATGCATTTAAAAATATTATTCTGAGAAAAGGTCCATAGCTTCAGGAGGCTGCCAAATAGGCCCACTTTACAAAAAGGGCTTAGAATGCAGGAATGGGACTCGTCTGTTTCTTTTGCATCTTTTACCTTTAATTCTCTGCTTTGGTTAGATAAGAAGCAGCAGTGACTTGGCCTGCTGGTATCCCTGCAAGCTGGGGTCTTGTCTGCTGCAACTCTTTGGGCTCAGGACTCAAGGATACAACTCAAGAAATGTTATTTTAACTTGAATTTGATATAGACATTTAAAAACCAAGAGTTTTCACACGGACCTGGATTTCTGGCTTCTCTACTAGAATCAGAAAGTCTGGCAGCCCAGGGCCTGCCTCTCCACCTCCCTGCTGCAGTGACTTGAAGCCGGGTCCACGCTGGCCAGCAAGCGTCTCCACAGCCCGCAGAGCTCCTGGGCCCCCCGCCTCAGGCGTACATTCCCTGCTGACTCCCACGGCATTTTTGATCCTCGGGAGGGAAGGGACAGGTGTGATTTACACCAAAGTCACCCTGCAAATCCAGGGACAAACTGAACAGCACGTGGCTATTTCCTGAGCTGTCCAGCTAAGGAGAGAACATCTGCACACAGAAGGTCAGCTGTGGCCAGGCCCAGCTGAGCGGTCAGAGCACAGGGAGATCAGGAGCCACGGACCGCTCGGGGCCTCCCTGATCCTGTTTCTACTTCTTGCTTCACTGCAGTCGCCTGCTGCCTGCTGAAGACCTTGCTTGTTCCTCACTGTGCTGAGACTAGAACCTGGTCCCGGAAAGCCCATTGAGTGCCTGGGCTCCAGCCCTAGGTCCTCTTTCTGCTTCGTGAATCGAGTCTGTTCTCACCCCGAGTGTCTGCGCTCACTGTTCCCTCTGCTTGCATCACCTGTGTAGTCATTTCTCTCTGTATCATTCAGGACAAATGTCGCCTCCTGGGGCGGGGCAGTTCCCTGACTACTCTCCCCAAAGTTGTGCCTCTTTCTGCCCCCCCAGACGCTTTCTGTCTTGCAGCTCTGCTTTCTTCTCCTCAAGGCTCTTACCATCACCCAACAACCACGTCCACACTTCCTGCTGCCATCGGTCTCCCTGCTCTACGCAGAGTCCGCGAGGACAAGGCCCTTTGTGCCCGGACCCCGCTGGTCCGCAAATACTGCCGGGCAAGCGGGGAACCAACATGCGGCCTCCTGCCATCCTTGTCCAGCACTGGGCCTCTCTCCTCCCTCCATCCCTCGCCCAGGGGTCAGGGTCAGGCTCAGGGACCGGGTGAGGATGACAGTTCTGGTAATGACTTGGCAATTTGAAAAAGCTGATGTTTTTAAGGCTTTGTCAAAATATTCTTGCAGCAAAACATTGTGCCTTCCACTGCCTCCCTGGGGTCATTGAGAAAATCACCGAACTTTTCGGAGCCTGTTTCCTCGTGCAGGTCCGTCACAGGGAGGGATAAACAATATTGACCTCGTGGGACTGCGAATGCAATGGTGCGAATGCAATGCCTAGGAAGTGCCCCATCCCTGCCTGAGCACACAGTAGGTGCTTGAGCAAATAAACCAAGCCCTTCACCATTCCCTGACCCAGCCCCCAGCGTCCCCTTTAAGTTGGAGCTGGAAGAAAGCGTGTCAATCACGGGATAATTTATGCAGCATGATATGCCTTTATTATTCCACGCTGAGTCTGGGCTCCTACTGTCCAATGAAGGTCAAAAGGAGGTATGGCTTTTATCTCTCCAGCGGCTCTGGAAACACCAGGGGGAGGGGGCAGGCTCACAGAGGCTTCCTCCTGAAAACAAACAGACCCTCTCCCCTGCCCTGAATAGCTTTCCTCAATCAAAGCTGTAAACGGCTCAAAGCAGCAGGACTTCGCCCTGAGACCTGAGGGGCTAATAAAGCGTTGAATGGAGAGAGTGACCCCTAACTGGCAGAGGGGTCCCCGCTGGGCCGGGGCCTGCGCCTGCTGCCTCGTGGAGAATCCAAAGGTCACGTGTCATTAGTCAGTGTCTTACAGCGACCCTTTCAAAATTATCGATAAAGGGGAAGGAGGCCCTTTCTGTTGCGAATCCTGAAGCGATTTTCTTCTTTCTTTCTTTCTTTCTTTCTTTCTTTCTTTCTTTCTTTCTTTCTTTCACTGCTGGAGGAGCTACACAGCCACATCTTTTTCTTATTTTTCTTTCAGAGGCCAAAAGAGCTGGTTTGAAATCAGGAGTTTCATGCCTTGGGAGAAATAAAGGTTGGGACCAGATTCTTTTCCTTTTGATGCAGTTTCTCCAAGAAGTTCGGGCTCTGAGAAGTGCCTGGATTTGGGTTCCCATGAACACTTGTTTTGTCCTTGTCCCAGATCCTTCTCCACAGTTCTGAATTCTTCTGAGGCCCATTCCTCCCTTCTCACCTCTCCCGTTTGGCCAAAGGCCCGGGGCTCTGAGGAGGCACGAGGAGGGCAGAGCGGCCACGAATCTCCTTCTCTCCTGTGACTCGGTTTCCTCGTCTGTGTCCACCACACCATGACAACAGCGACCCGAGCCCAGAGGGCATGGATGACCTCATTAGGGTCTGAGGAGCACTTTAAACAGATAACTAGCCCTTCATCTAATGGGCAGAATGACTGCGATGATCTTATTTCCTTTATTATTTACTTAGTCCCAGCAGTTTACAGCTGAGGCCAACATGTGGTTGTGGTCGCATTAATCTTTAATCCATTAGCCATGGATTGATTCGATGGCATTCCTGGGTTTATAGGTAGTTGTTACATTGCTTTTTATTGTTGTGCGTTTTGTGAAGTAATTAAGGGCCTCATCATACCCCATCAGAAAATGCCCATTGCAAAGACAAACCTTGACGCGCGTGTGGATGTGTGCAGGCAGAATTCACCTGTAGTCAAAATTACTCTGGAAAATTCCTTAACTCCTTCACCAAGCGCTGCATATGTGGCTGTGTGTGGATAACACTTGGTAGCTTGTGTAACACATGTACGGAGCCGCACGGGGACATTCCCAGTGGTCTGGAGGTCACAGGAAGCGCTTGGCTGGCATTTAGAGGACAGGCTGTGTGAATATTTTGTGTCTTGAAGCACTGGAATTGTGCTCCTCAGGGCAAGATGCTCAGAGGCACCCCACCCTATTTAAATCTCTTCTGTTAAAATCAAATTTGATTAAGTTAAATGCCCTTGTCCTTGTGACCTCCACCTTTTTTGTTCCTTGTGTCATCTTTAAGTATTGGGTTATTTTCACTCCAGATAAATTAATATTCCCATATCCCACTTGTCTCCTTGGGGGGACCAGCCAGCATGTGGGCCAGCACATGCCACAGATAAGCCACGTGGTTTTATAAAGTGATGACAAGGACATTGAACTGCTTGAGCCATATAGCAGTGTCCTGGACTGGGAGACTAGGATTGCTCCTGGCACGGCCCAAGGCAGCACCTCCACCGTCCAGCAGAGGAATTCCTGAACGGGGTGCCAGGGCCGGTCGCCATCGGGCCGGGACCTGGCCCCGAGCAGGTGTCCATGCACATTTCCTGAGAGAAATGAATGTGAATGGAATGTGAAAGCACCCTCATCGAGAAGTTTATGAAAGAGGAGTGTTGGGGGTGAGGGTGGACAAGTAGGGGCTGGGGAAGCAGAGGTGGGAGAGAGGGAGTTAACAGGAAAAAAAAGTGAAGGCACAAAATTGTAAAGGGGCAGACTTTTATGTTAAAGAAGAAAGGGTTAATGAAGCTGAGCTGATTTTGCAAGCGAATGGGCGTTCCCATGGATCAACTGGGTTACCACCCTTGGCTGGGCTTCCTGGCCCTCTGGGGCCTCCTGGATCTCCCCTCTTTCCACCCTGCTGTTGCACAGCCTCACAGTCTCTGCCTGTCTGTTGTGGGAGGGTGCCCTGTTCCCCTCCTGTTCCTCTGGGCGTAGGGAGCAGCTAAGGGCACAAGGACTCAGCGCTTAGCAACTACTTCCCACCAAGTCCTGCCTGGGCTGTCTGCTCACAGCACTTAGCAACCCACCAGATCTGGGCCCCTTTGTGTTTTCCAGTCGTGCCCAGAGGATTCCCAGACCAAGGTCCCTACCCAAGCTGTGGGAACTCAGCCTTTGTCCCACCCTTCCTGGACTTCCCTGGCCTTGAGAAATGGGCCCTATTGGGTTTGTCCCACTGAGAAACAAGCCCCTGGTTTCTTGCTGCCTCAGCTTCCCCATCTGTAAAATGGGGCTTTGTATTACTTCCTATCTCACAGAGTCATTCTGAGGATTAAATGAATGGACTCCTGAAGAGTATCTATTCATTTAATCCTGGCACAAAATTAGTTGCTATAGTTATTATTATTGCTGATTTAGTTTATTATTAATTATTGTTTTATTATACTTCATTATTGTTTATTATTTTTATTTCATTCTTTCTTTTTTTTTTTTTTTGGAAATAGGGCCTTGTTTTGTTGCCTGGACTACAGTGCAGTGGTGTCATAGCTCAAACTTAAACTCCTGGGCTCCAGTGATCCTCCTGCCTCAGCCTCCCAAACAGCTGGGACTATAGGTGCGCTCCGCTAATTTTTCTGTTTTTTTGTAAAGATGGGTCTTGTTCGTGCTCAGGCTGGGCTCAAATTCCTGGGTTCAAATGACCTTCCAAGTGCTAGGATTTACAGCTGTGAGCTGCCACACCCAGCCTCGTTTACTATTGTTTCTTATTTCATTTCTTATATGATACATATGATTTTGCTATTGGTTTTGATTCTGTGTATTATTTTTATTATCGATAATTAGCTATTACCATATGATGACTCTGCATAATTTCATTTTTAACCAGCCTGGATTATCTTCTGTTCAATGGGAGTCTGTTCCTGACGACGTGGGCACCAGTCTCAAATGGGCACAGTGATACCTTAGGATGCTTCAGTATCTTTCCTTTTCCTATTTATCTATGGTGGATAATTTACACAATCATTCATTCTTATTTTTTTTTAATCACAAAATAAGAGGCATCAACATGTGACATGTCTCATTTGGCTGTGCTTGGAGTTTAAGAGGACACAATTGCTGAGAGCAGAGGTGCAGCCTGGGTCTGGGACGCGCAGGGGCCTGGGTGGGCATTCCCGGTCCAGTGACAGCTCTGTGTCTGCACAAGCCCTGGTGCCCTCGTCTGGGGGCAGCGGACAGCACAGACTCCATATCAGGGAGGCTGAGCGTGATTTCTGGTTCTGGGGTCAGTCCTTTGATTTGTCAGCTATGAGGCCCCTCTTTGAGCCTCAGCTCTTTTCTGTGCAAAAAGTGGCCTATTCGGAGGAATAAAGGGGGCGCTGCCAAGCCGTTAGCATGAAATGTTGCACAAATATCAGGGAAGTGACACCTCTTGGGGCCTCAATTTTTTCATCAATAAAATGGACATGCTGATCCCCCTGCCTGGATCTGAGGAGGGTTGCAGGATACTCAAGGCGCATTTGCGAAGTGTGCTGCATTAACCGTGGATTCCTTCCCACTCGCTCCCCTGGAATCCCAGAGAGCCCCTGCGAAGGGGAAAACATAAAGTGCATCTTCGCGCATTTCAGGGGCTCACTCCTCAGGGAGCCTTGAAACTTTAGCCTGGCCGGAGCGGAGAGGTGAGCCAGCAACTGGCGCCTCTCCCCTCAGGAGCAGAGATGATTGCAGGATTCTTTTCAAGTTTTCCCTTTGGGACTGACATTTTATTAGCGTAGAGATAAATAATGCCAGATAAGAGGCCTCTGGTTTTACATCTGGGGCTGAAAGAACGAACGTCCTCGTCTGGGAGAGAAAACATGACTTTTCTTGCAGGGGCGAGTCCCAGCCCAGGAGGGGGAGGTGCGGCCCGCGGGCATGTGCCGCCAGCAGTTTTCGGCTCGGTGGGAAGCAGGTTTTGACAACAGCAATGCTAATTGATTAAATGCTCTCATCAGAGATTACAGTGCAAAGAGTGATCACGTTTTTATTTCTTTAGGGAGGGAAGCGCATTCCCTTCCTTTAATATCTCTATTTATCCATGTATTTTATATCCGAAAGTACAAGAGGCCCCAGTTAGTTACTTCTGGACCCTGGGGCTCAGTCAGTCTTTGTTCATCTTAAATAATAGGTTTACTACAAACAATCTTGTGCAATTGCCTTTGGTTTTCTGGGTGTGATTGGAAATTGAACTTGCAGCTGGACAGAGCGCTGGGCTTTGAAGTTATCGAATTGAAGCCTGATTCTGCCATATACCGAGTTAAGTGGTTTGGGGCAAAGCATTTGTGCTCTCTGGGCCTCACTTTTCTTGTCTGTAAAATGGGAGTTAAATAAATCTATTTAGTAAAAAAAACCCAAAACACTGCAAGAGTAGGTGAAAAAAAAAGCACATAGGCTTTCCTTAAAAAACAAAACAAAAACAAATAAAAATCTTTGTCAAAAGACACTATTTTAGCCAAAGATGGAAAAGCTGTGGGGAAAAAAGCACTATTAAGAAAATAAAAAGGCAGCCAGAGACAGGAAGAAAATATTCACAATGTATACATTTGACGCAGGATTTGTAATAAGAATATATAAAAACTCTTTCAACTCAATATAAGAAGACAAACAACACAATTAAAAAATGAGCATAAGACTTGGAGACTTCACCAAAGAAGTTATGCAAATGGTCAGCAAGTGCAGGAAAAGATGCTCAACATGATTAGTCACCATCATTTGCAAATTAAAACCACAATGAAATCCTACTACACAGTCACTGGAATGGCTGAAATCAAGAAGGCTGCCAACACCCGAGCTGGCCCAGACATGAAGCAATCGGAACTCACACCTACCAATAGGAAATGTAAAAGGTACAACCACTTAGAAAAACAGTTTGGCAGTTTTTAAAAATAAAATTAAACATATACCTACCATATGACTGAGCTGTTCTATTCTTACTCAAGGAAAAAAAATAAAAACTTGTACAAGAATATGGACAGCAGTTTTATTCATAATAGCCACAAACTGGAAAGAATGCGAATGGATACATGGACACACTGTGTGTGGCAGTCGCTCATGCAGTGGGACAGAACTCCATGACGAGAAGGGATAAAGTGCAGTACACACCACGACAGGGATGGAGCTCACAAGCGTTCTGATAAGCAAAAGCAGCCACACACAGAGAACGTGGACTATATGATTTCATTTATGTGAAGTTCTGGAATAGGCAAAATGAAGGTATTGTGAAAAAATAAGAACAGCGTAGTGGTCTGGAGAGAACCTAAGGGAACTTACTGGAATGATGTGTACCTGAGTGGTGGCCTCATATGCTTTGCATACAAATTAAATGAAAAATCCACTGAGCTGTATACTAAAGATGTGTATATTTTATGTGCATGAGCTATACCTAAATAAAATCATGTTAAGAACATAATCAGGCCTATTATCCTCACGATCAGAGACAGGGAAGCAGACCAATGACTGTCCAATGGGCACTGCCTGCCCGGGAAGTCTCTCCTAAACGGACCCACAAGCAAAACCCATTCTGTCCAATTCAAAAGCATGCACATTTTCAACCATAATAGCTACAGTGGAAAAGACAGACAATACCAAATATTGGTGAGGATGAGGAGAAACTGGAACTGTCCTGCAGTGCTCATGGGGTATAAATGAGTTAAACCACACTGGATCTGGAAAACTGACAGTATCCCCCAAAGCCGAGCATGTGTGTAGCATATGGCCCAGCCGCTCCGTTCCCGGATGTATACCCAGGACAGCGGAGTCTATATGTTCTCCAATAAATGACGAGAATATGTTGGGTTTTTAAAAATATCTTTAAAGCAGCTTTATTGAGATTTAATTCACATACAATACAATTCACTCATTTAAAGTGTACAATTAGGCTTTTAGTATATTCACAGCATTGTGAAGCCATCACCACAATCAATTTTAGAACATTTTTATTATCCCAGAAAGAAACCCTTTACCCATTAGCAGTCACTTCCCATTCCCTTCCCCCAGCACTGCCCCATCCATCCCTAAGCAATTGCTAATCTACTTTCTGTCCCTATAGATTTGTCCATTCTGAACATTTTACATTAATGTAAATGGAACCATGCAGTATGTAGTCATTTGTGATTGGCTTCTTTCACTTAGTATAACGTTTTCAAGGTATATATATATTACAACATATTTACTATTTCATTCCTTCTTATTGCTGAATAATATTCCATTTGTATGGATATACCACATGTTAATAATCCATTCATCAGTGGATGACCATCTGGGTGGCTTCCACTTTTTCTTTAAACTTTTTTTATTACTATTGTTAAGTATAGGCACAATGTTACATAGCAGATCTCTAGAACTTATGCACCTTGCATAACCAAAACTTTATACCCACTGAACAGCAACCTCCCATTTCCCCTCTCTCCAGCCCCTGGCAACCACCATTGCACTCTTTGTTTCTATGACCTTGACTATTTTGATACCTCATATAAGTGGAATCAGAAGGAGTATTTGTCCTCCTGTGGCTTATCTCACTTAGCATAACGGCCTCCACGTGTGTCCTAGTTGTAGCATATGGCAGGAAAGGATTTCCTTCTTTTTAAAGAAGGAAAATAATATTCCACTCAATAGACAAGAATATTTACAGCAGCACCCTTTATGATAGTTCCAAACTTGAAACCATCCAGATGCAAGCTGCAGTGGAATGCCAAATGAATTGTGGTATATGCATGCTTTGAAATGCTGTATAGTAATGGGAGCGAGGAAAATCCAACATGCAACCATGGTATTGAACAAAAGAGAAAAAAAGACTCAGCAGAGTACACAGTGCATGATCTCATTTCTATAAAGTTCAAAACCAGGCAAAACTAACGTATGGCGGAATAAATCAGAACGTGGTTGCTTTTTGTGTGGAAGGAGCCTGGAATTGATAGGGAAGGGGCACAGAGGATCATTCTGGGGTCATGCAAATGTTCTATATATAGCTTGATATATATATATATATATATATATATATAATGTTCTATATATAGCTTGATCGCGTTGCTGGTTCCACTGGTGTATATGTTTGTCCAAACTCATCAAACTTTACACTTAAAATGAGTGCATTTTATTGGATGTAACTTATATTGCTATAAAATTGATTTTAAAAATAACCATTTCGCAGGTCAATTGGGAGCTGTCTAGCACATAATAGCCTTTTAATAAATATTTCTATTAAGTGAGAGAAACACATAGAAGGTGACTGAAAGGATGTTAGCTGATGAACTGATAAATATCCCTCCCCCCAAATTAGTAAGGGAGACATGAATTTGAGGCTGGTTCTGATAAACTGGCAAAAGTCGTTGTGAGCCGGGAGGGGCCTCAGCTAGGCGCCACTGCCAGTGGGTGGGTCCCTCGGCCTGGCCAAAGCAGGGCTGAGGAAGCTGGCAGGACTGCATTTGGATGGAAGCTGGACTTCGAACGGTCATCATTGTTGTCAGGCCTGGCGTTGCTTTCCATCCTTTGAAAAATAGATTTGCTTGTATGTTTTGGTTTGCCTGCTAGTTTTTTTTCTAATTATAAAAATGGGATATGCTCTTTAACAAGCAGAAAAGTGGAAAGAAGAAAATCACTACAATCTCTACTCTTCAAAAATAACTACAGTTAGAGTTAGATGGATTTCTTTCTAATTTTCCTGGAATGTATTCTTTCTTACTATGGGATCATACTATAACATAAGCAATTTCCATACCTTTATAAGCTCTCCGCCATGTTATTTTAAGGTACAGAACAGGCCCCTTGGTTTTATTAACCATTTCTTCCTGTTGCCTGTTTTTTCATCATTGTAACTAACTTTGCAAGATTTCTGTCCTTCAGAAAGTTTTGTTTTTTCTTTCTCTTTAGCTATGATTAATATGATTTCCTCAGGACAGAGTCCTAAAAATGGAATTACTATGCTATAGGAATATTTGTAAGGCCCTTGGTACATAATTCCAATTTGTTCTCCAAGAAGTTTGCACCACTGCAGGCCACCACCAACAGCATGTGAACTCCAGTTTTATCACACTGCCAAGCCAGCACTAGATTTTATGAAAAAAATGAGTTGGTATTTGGATAGGCAAAAATGATCTTTCCTTTCTGGTTGTATTCTTTGATGCCTTGAGACGTTGG
Organism: Mirza zaza; assembly: GCA_008750895.1. NCBI lineage: Eukaryota > Metazoa > Chordata > Mammalia > Primates > Cheirogaleidae > Mirza > Mirza zaza. The sequence goes on from VSMD01014605.1 coordinate 27,443, forward strand.
TGATCTTCCTGTATGTTAGTCACTCAGTTGCGCTTCCTCTTTCAGTGGTCGCCAATCATTGGCCTTCCCACTGACTGGTGGGGATCTTAGATCCCCTTTCTGCAGGAAGGTCACTAAGCCCAAAGACACGTGAATGGCTGCTTGGATCCCTGACCTCTACCTCTCTGTACTTACTAAAATGAATCAGGACATATGCCCCAGACCTCAAAGCAATGACTCTCAAACTTCATTGTGCATAAGATTTATCTGGGGAGGTTATTTAACTGTAAGATGCCTGGACCCATCCTCCGATGTTCTGAGTTAGCAGAGTTGTGGTGGGCTTTAAGAATCTGCATTTTTAATAAGTATCCTGGGTGATTCTGTTGCTGGTGGTCCCCCAAACCAGCTCTGAAGTAAAAAACTGCCCCAGAGAGGGCCAGATTTCATTATCATTTTCACATGGGCATGCCCAGTTTGGGCAGTGAGGAGTGAGAAGACTCAGTTTTCAGCACTTGCCTGGTGTAGAGTAGGCATTTAACATAGGCTTATTCATTCGTCGATGCTTCTTAATTCTAGGCATCCAATAAGAGCGCATTAACTAGTATTTCTGCTTTGCCATTAGGAGCTAGGCATGTGGCAGACATTCGGCAAAGGCTTGCTGCCCCAGGTCCATGCAAGTGCCAGGCATACTATAGGTGTTCAGAAAATATGACAAGCTACATGCCCAGCAGTAGCAGGGACAGGTCTCAGTGTAGCCCTAACAACTTCTCTGGGAGAAGTCACTAGGAGCTTTCTTGCGTGCTTGTTTTGGGAGGCTAAGGGAAGAAGGTTACAGGATCAACATACATTCCAGACTCAACCAGAAGAACTTGCAGATCCTGTGAGAAGGGCCGTCTCCCCAGACCCTCAGGCCTGTGTCATGCATCACGTGACTTGCCATTTGCCCGGGTTTGGTTAACACTTGAGCCCTTTTATAAGCTCATGTAGCCCTGGGAGCAGGCTTGGGAAGGGCTATCACCCGGGTAATCCTAGCCAAGTCCCCTCTCCATCCGTGTCCCACTTTTCTTTCTTCTAACTCTTCCTCCCATAGCTTCTGAAGCTAAGGTCCTCCCTGAGACCTGCAGAGAGAAGTGTCAACCCTCTTCCCCAACAGAGCCCTCCAAAGGCATTCAGAAGGCTGCGGAGGTGGAGGGCTTCCTTTGAAAGATGGGAATCCCTCTTCTGGGCACTGAGTTTTGAACAGCAAAGCAGGAGTGATTCTCTGTGTTTTGTGGATTAAACGCCGCACTTTTAGGCTGGGCGCGGTGGCTCAAGCCTGTAATCCTAGCTCTCTGGGAGGCCGAGGTGGGCGGATCGTTTGAGCTCAGGAGTTCGAGACCAGCCTGAGCAAGAGCGAGACCCCATCTCTACTATAAAAATAGAAAGAACTTAATTGGCCAACTAATATATATAGAAAAAATTAGCCGGGCATGGTGGCACATGCCTGTAGTCCCAGCTACTTGGGAGGCTGAGGCAGCAGGAATGCTTGAGCCCAGGAGTTTGAGGTTGCTGTGAGCTAGGCTAACGCCACGGCACTCACTCTAGCTTGGGCAATAAAGTGAGACTCTGTCTCAAAAAAAAAAAAAAAAATGCCGCACTTTTCAGAATTCCCCTTGTGCTTGCTTGGCGAACACTGTCCACAAGCCCCATGGCCCAGCCAGACGCAGAATTCCACTAGCCCCCTGGGCCTGCCGAGATGCGGTTCTCCATATGCGTCCACCGGCGACAGGGGCCTGGGAAACTGGGAGGCTGGTCCCGAGTCCTCTGTTCACAGGAGTGTTTGGGAGCTTGTGAGCAGCTGTAGGTGAGCACATAAGGTGCGCTGTTCTGATTAGAAACAGCATCCTGTGTGTCGGCCAGCTGTGCCCTCTGCAGCTAAACACAGAGATTGTCGCAGATACTGGAAGGAATAAAGACCAGAAGCACGACAGGGAGGAAGGCAGCAAAGCAACTATGGGACCCTTAGTAGACAATAAAAAAGATGTCTGGAAGAATACACAGTGATGTAGGAAGCTGCCATGCGTGATTGGGAAACACATGTCACAGAAGACCGAGCTCCTTATTTCAGTTAAACACATAAACCCAGAAAGAAGTCTGGAAAGATGCTCATCAAAATGTTAACAATGGCCATCAATGGTGGGATTGTAGGAGATTTTTTATCATCTTCTTTTTATTTTTCCATGTTTTCAAAAGTTTATATGGTAAATACATTGTGGTTTTCTGATATATTCAAAGTATATAACCTAAAGAGTATAAATGAAAAATAAAATTTTCTACTCTTCACAACCTCCACTCCTATTCTCTAGAGCTAAATATACTTGATTATATATCAAGTATATATATTTGATATATAATCAAGTATATATCGTGGGTAATCTTCAAAAAATTCAGGGCATAATAAAAATGTATATATTACATATGTATGTGTTTTTAAACAATAGAATCATGCTATATATGCTTATTTGCAACTTCATGCTGCCTTATTCTTTTTAATGGCTACATTGTATTCTATTGCATGGATAGGTCATAATTTATTTAAATTTTTTCCTATTTGTGGTCATTTAGGCCATTTATAGCATTTTTGTCTATTAATAGGTATCAAATTATTAATATAATTTTAAAAATAAAGAAAAGGGAGGCAGGAGGGCAGGTAGTCAGGGATTTGATTAGAAGGGAAAGATGCAGAGCAAAGAATTACAAAAGGCAGCAACAGCCCACTGAGTGAGCAAAACAGAACAAACCCCAGACTCCCAAAACTCACTGGTGAGCTCCGTCTGCCCTGTCTGTCCCCTGTCTCTCTGAGGGCCCATCTAAAGCCCAGAGATGGGCCCAGCACAGGAGCTAATCCTCAGGGAATGAGGATGCTTTTAATAACCACTCAACCGACAAGCCCCCGAAGAAGCAATCCAATGACATTTTAACAGTTTCCTCTTTAAATCCAAGACACAAAATTCTTCCTCTATTGGCAGGCAGTTACACACCACCTTCCAGCAGAAGTGTTGTACGTATGGGTCCGTGTTCAGGAGAGAGATCAGTGCTTTGCTGGGTATCACAGACATGCAAATCTAAAACCTAGTGTACTTTTTCGCGTCCTCGTTTCCAAGATGACAAAGAAAAGAAGGAACAACGGTCGTGCCAAAAAGGGCTGTGGCCGTGTGCAGCCTATTCACTGCACGAACCGCGCCCGACGCGTGCCTAAAGACAAGGCCATAAAGAAGTTCGTCATTCGGCACGCAGTGGAGCCGCAGCTGTCGGGGACATTCTGAAGCGAGTGTCTTCGATGCCTACGTGGTTCCCAAGCTGTGCGTGAAGCTGCATTACTGTGTGCGCTGTGCCATTCACAGCAAGGTAGTCAGGAACCGTTCTAGGGAAGCCCGCAAGGACCGAACACCCCCACCCAGATTTAGACCTCTGGGTGCTGCCCCAAGACCTCCACCAAAGCCTCTGTAAGGAGTTGAGTCCTTGAGGACTGAAGAAAAACTATCTGTTGGAAAAAAATAAAATGGAAATTATACTTAATATAGCATGTTGAATATGTCTGTGCCAGATAAAGTGGAAGTTTGTGTTACACCAGGTGTTCAAGTGTGCATTGTCACATAATGTTTTCCTTTGAAAGAAAGCTAATCTGTGTGAATTAAACTTAAAAAAAATAAAATAAATAAAAAAATAAAACCTAGTGTAGAGTCATCTCTTGAATGCAGAGTCAGTTGCATCCAGAGAGGAGCATGCCTGACTCTACCTGGAAGGCTCAGAACAGATTTCACAGACAAGAACACAGTGGACTTGGGTTTTGAAGGATGAATAGGAGTTCTCTGGCAAGAGAATAAGGGAACAGCCTGGGCAAAGGCACAACCATTTTAAAGTAGGGTTTGTTTATTTGGGTAATGGCGAGTCAGCTAGTATGGGTGAAATACAGGGAAGTGGCAGGAACCGGCTAGAAAGACAGGTTGGACGAGGTTGTGAAAGTCCTTGATGGCAGATCAGGAAGATGACTTTTTTGCTCTGAGGTCAGTGGGGACTCGTGGCAGGTTTCACTCAGGGAAGTAACACAATCAGGTTGTCACTGTGGGGATGATCACACTGACAGACAGATTAGTTGGACACAGAGAGTATTTGGAAACAAAAAGATAGATTAGTCCAAGGCCAAGAGCAGTAGAAATTTTGTTTTATTTTGTTCCTTGGTGATACAAGTCCTCAGTAGGAGAACTGGTATCTTACTAAAGACGTGCCACTTTTAGGCACTCCTCTCATAACCAGACTCTTGTATAGAGTATGTGTGTGGGTACTCACTGCAACATTGCCTGTACTACATGGAACCATAAAAAAATTGTTATTTTTGTGGGTCAAAATGATCAAATATTAATAATTTCCTATGGCTCAACATCACAGTAGCAAAAGCCTTGCCCCAATCTGAATGCTGCTCGGCAGGGAGTTGGTCAGGCGCGGTGCGTGGGGACGAATCAGCTTTGTGAGTGCGTGCACTGCCGCCTGGTCTCTGCCACCTGTTAAGGACTTCCTGCTTTGCAAAGCCTTGACAATAGTATTATGTGTATACTTTAACAGGAATCTTTATCTTTCAGCGATATGACCTGAACTATTTACAGTTAAGACAATTTGATGTCTAATATTTGCTTCAAAATAGTCCAGAGCAGGGTGGGGTGGGTGGGAGGCGGGGGGTGGGCATCTGTCGAAGCCCACTGATGGGAATTCATTCCCCTGTTCTGTCTACTTTTGTATATGTCTGGCAAGTTGCCATGATAACCTGGTTTTGAAAATGCAAGAAGTAGATCAGTTTGTCAAAAATGCTGCCATTTGTGTGGAAGGAGGGGATATATTTTGCCTGCACACATGTATACTACGTGCTGGTATCGATGGAGAATATTTTTGGAAGGAAAGTCAGGAACGAGAGGGAGATATACTCTTTAGTACTTAAAGAAACCACATGTATTATTTTTTAAAAATAAAATAAAACAGTGTAAAAAAAATAGAAGTGCATTTTATTGCCAGCTTTGTGCTAACTCACAGTGTGTGTTGGCCTCAGTTTCCTCATTCACAGACTGAAGAAAACAGCCCCTCCCTGTCCACTGAGCTTGGAAAAGAATTGGAAAAAATGTGTAGAAATTACTTAGGTGAGGGCCTGCAGCATAGCTGTTTCTCAGGCTTACTGATAAAAATAGCAAAGCGACTGTGTGCACACCATGAAATTATAGAAGGGAAAGAAACCCTCAGAGCCTATGAGGTGTCCAGGTGTGACGCCTGCTTCATACTCACCGTGTCCTCGCTTCTCGTTAGGCGAGAGGAGGATTCTGCCCTCAGCTGTCTACATTAATCAGATTCACCAGATAATTGCTCTACTCCCCAGCCCCCAACCCCCTCACTTCCTACGAGTGGACTACCCTCAAACCCCAGGCTTCTCCCTCCAGGGATGAACCCAAAAGCTGACTCAGTCATTTTTTGCGTGAGTTAATTTCTAGGGTGAGCTGGAGGCAGACCTTCGCGGGAGCAATATATGACTTTGCTGGCTCACATTTCATAAAACTCTTCCACAGCGACGCTGGAGACCAACACAAACAGCCGACCCGTGCGCGCAGGCCAGGCCAGGGGAGGTCCGATTACCTCCTGGGCTGCCTGTCTGGAATGGCTCGGAGGTCTTTGGGGCTGTGTGTCTAGCACCTTGACGTGTACGGCAGCTCAACTTTGGCCCCCGTCTCACCAACAGTCCCCACCCCGTCGGACTGTCCACCTTCTCTCACTCGCACCACGGGTCTTCCCAGGCCCAGTAGGTTAGGGGGTCAGGAGGAAGGTGGCGCTGAATCCGACCTTCGGAGTCAATGCCTCTGGAAGCTGACCGTGGGGATTAGATGCCTTAAGGCAGCTGCTCAGGAGGGGTTATTTCCCCCATCTTATCTTATTTACTTTTTATTAGAAAGGGATTATAAGCTCTTTTCCTCTTCCTCAACAACTCACCACGTGAATTTTCAATGCGATGCCCTCGGTGAGAAGGGGAGTTTGAAATGCATGTCTGCAGAGCAGTGTCCTTTGGAAAAGGAAAGTGATCTTAGGGGCTTGGGATGTGTGGAGCAGGACTTGCAGAGGCAGCAAAAGGTAACAGATACTTTCCTCACTCACCAGTTGGTTGTCACTGTCAACAGTTCAGTGGGAGGAGTGTCTGTTGAACAACCTGGCCAGGAACGGAGAGTGGTGGGTGGGCTTGCCCCACCTGGGTTGGCGGGACACCAGACTCTGTGACCGCTGAGCTTTCCCCCGCCCAGTAACTGTAGCAAGTGCCAGCGCATACTGAGTATTTACCACGTGCAATAAATTGTTATAAATGCATTCTAAATGTGTTTATGCATTTAAGCTTCATCATAACCTTAAAGAGATGCTATTTTATTCTTATTTCACTGATGAGACTGCAGCGGTCCTGAAAGATGAACTCACCACGGTCACGCTGCTGCTAAGCAGAGGAGTGGAGCCACAGAAGGCTGGCTCCTGAGCCCGCGCTTGACCCACACAGGGACAGAAAAGCGGCATTGTCAAAGTGACTATCTGGGTGTTCTCTCTCCCAGAAACCCAATTCAAACTGGTTTAGGGGAAAAGGGAGCATTGACTGGCATCCATAATTCCGAACTGCAGGTGAAGCTTCAGTCGTGCCGTCTCCAGCTTTCCCTTAGCTGCGGACGACCTTCTGTGTCCATTGCTGAGCCAGCCTCCTCGGCCCAGGGAAGGAGATGCGCTGATTGGATGCACCTGGTCACCCTTGAAACCCAAACCGCGTGGACTGTGGATGGGCAGGAGAGTGTCCAAAAAGAAAAATCAAGGTGCCGTTAGCAGAAGGAAGAACAAGGCTGGTAGGACCAACCGAGTGACGTCCGTGACTCTTTATGCCTGGGTGAGGGAGTGGAGTGTCACAGACAAGAAGCGATTGGTCCAGACTCTTTTGACTATACCAGTTGGTCTCTAGCAACAGTAGTAACAATAACAACACCTTCCTTCTCAAGTTGTTGGGAGGATTGGATAAGACATTGTGTCACAGTGCTTGGCACATAGCAGATGCTCATTAAATGTTTGCTGTGCTGCACTGAGTAACAATTTTTATTAACCAAAGGAATTACTTGGCAATACTACCAAATTTGCTCTGGCAAATCTAATACAGTAGGATATTCTTTTCTTTTGTGACACTAAAGTAGAAAACCATCTTTTTCTCTCTATCTCTCTCAATATTCAGAGCAACATAGGAGGCTGGGGTGGAGGGTCAGGGATCAACCATCACAAGTTCTCCTGGGAACTTCCATGCCAAAAATCTTACCTCCAGCAAAGACTTCCATACACTCCCAACAGAAAGTGACCTGCTCATTCCTGGGGGGTAGTGGCAGCAGCCACACAAATTTCCCAAAAAAGATTTCTTTCCTTGCTTTAAGGTGAGCTCAAAAACTTTTCCTGGATTAAACTAACCTTTGATCCAGATTTAATAAAGACACAAATACAGGCATATGCCATTTGGATTTGAGACGTACTAGGGAAAGTGTCAGCAAAGCAATTTGCTAAGACTAACGAATGGCTTTTGGCAAAGGGGCTCAAAGCCAGTGTCAGAGGAGCTCTGTTAGAGGCAGGGAGGGGCTTGGAGGCACTGCAGGCTGACTGTGAAGGGGCTGAGATTTCTAGACGCATTCGGAGACCAGCCCCTCTCAGCCAGGCCAGGGGGTGGGCGGCGGGGGCTATGAGCCAGCATGAAAAGAGCTGGGTGGAAACATGCACAGGCATAGGGCAGACTCACAGGAGGGGCTGAGGGACTTAGCTGAGCCACCAGGGAAACTTTATAGGGGCAGGACAAGCTAGGCAGTGCCAAAGGGGTTAGGAATGCAGGCAGCTGCCAGTGCCAGATAGACAATTTCAGAACAGTGGCTATCCCTGCTGTCCCTTCCAAGGCTAACTGGGACCCTGGGTGTGGAGGTGGGAGAAATACTTCTGGCTTTTCTGTATGCCCTTCTGTGTCTTACGGTTCAGATGTTACACATGCATGCATGTGGCCTCGTTAGTGCACAGTACAACTGTACAATAGTGTTATGTGTATGTACATGTTGGCAAGAATGGACTCTCTTTGAGCACATGTATGTAAAAGTTTAAGAAAATGAATTGCAAGGATGGTTTTTGCTTCTTGGAAAGAAGGAAGAGATTGATATGGGTGGTAAATGGTTAAGGAGAATTTAGTTTTCTTCTGTAATGAATTATTTCTTTTTAGAAAATGGAAGCAAACACAAAATGTTACGGGGTATGGGATGTTTCAATGTTACTCTTTATGGCTTTATTGTATTTTTAAGTACTTTCTAGAACAAAGCAGGAGCTGCCTGAACAAAGTCCTGCCGTGTTTGGGGAACTCCAAGAGAGTCATTAAGTGTGACGTTCAGGTTCTGGTGCGGGGAGACATGGGTTGGAGAATTATAGGTAGGTTCCTGATACAGCATCACTACCCAAGGACTCGCAGCCCCCTGGCCTTACCCCGAGCCTGGGCTTGGGCAGACAGATCCACTAGGGAGGGAGCTTGGCCTTCGTCAGGGGAAGGTGGTTCCCCGGGAGGTGTGGTTTGAAAGGGAGAGAGATTGAAGGCAGAGATGAGAAGTTCACAGCAGTCTCTAGACCCAAAATGCAGGGCCGAGACCTATAGCTGCTGCAGGGGAATGAAAAACAGGGGTCCCTTCTGGATCTGTCCAGGCCCCCATGCACCCAGTGACCCTGGGGAGAGGGAGGGAAGGAAGGTTAGCCACACTCTGAGAAGTCAGAGGGATGCAACCACGGAGAGCAGAAAAACCAGGACACACCTGCCAAGTGGCAAGCACACCCGTGGCCGAGGCTTCAGAGGCAGCTCCACCAGATTCCGGCTCCTGCACTCAAATAGAACCAGGGCAGGTTGCGGAGACCGGGTTGGGGTGTGGACTCTCATTCCTGCACACGCAGGATTTTCCTGTGCAGTTCCTTCTCAGCAAGGAGTCTTTGCCCCTGGCCCTGGGACGGCATTCCAGGCCCAGTAGATGGAACACTTCACACCCACTCGGCCAAGTTCATTTATTTTGATTATTCTCATACCCTTGTCAAAAATGGTGCCAAGGTGTATAAAGAGACCAATTTCTGGGATTGTTTCAATCTAATCATATTAAATTATTTGCTCTCTTGGCCTTGAGGGGGTTCCAAGGGAAAACGATTGAAGTTGAGTCCAAAAATAGCTACCTTTGATTTCCAATCCTGGTGCTAACGTGGGTGAACGTCTCAGAGCTCCTGGTGCTGACGTCAGTGAGCCGGGCCGGGCAGAGTCGGGGACTGGGAAGGGGGTGCTTATTTTTCTCCCAGAGGCTGGTGACGAGAAGAGACATTTTAAGTAAGGCTCTCAGCAGTGACAGCTTCAAATGCCAGCTGCCTCCACGAAGGGAACATAAATTCAATGTCAGGGTCATGTGTTGGTCAGAAAGAAAGAGACTGTAACTGACTCTAAAAGGGGAAAAGGAGGCCAGAGAGGAGACATCATTCCTGAAAACTTGCAGACACTGAAGTCAAACAAACCAGGCCGATGGGAAGACAGTGGCGTCATGGAAAGCAGAGGCTTTGGAGTTAGGCAGATGTAGGTTCATTTCCTATCTATGTGACCTTTGGTGCATCTCTGAATCTCCCTACAGCTTCCTTCTCTTCTCTGGAAAACATGAATCAGAGGAATCATGCTGGATTGTTGTGCTTTTAAGAAGGTCTGTGGAGTGCCAAGCCCTGGGCTCAGCGTGCAGACGGCAGGCCTTTTAATGGATGCATCTCCTTCCTGCCTTCACCACCTTGGGGCCACGCCTGTCTAGTGTTTTGCACATTGTAGGTGTGTTCCTTCAATGCTCGTAGATTGAATAGAGGGCAAGTCTCAATGCATCCTGCGAGTACACAGCTCTGGTCTTTAGGGACTGTCAGTCTGGGCAAGACATGGTCCCGCTGAAATGGGTTCTACGTACAGGTCGTGAGACCTGCACTGAGTCAAGAGCACAGGAGCAGAGACGGGATTAGCCAGTGGGGTACGATGGAGACGCTGCTATGCAGATGCCCTTCACCTGGGAGTTCCCTCCAAGGGCACAGACAGCGCCGGCCTGTCACTATGTCCCTACTAGCTCTGGGAATTGAATAGCATTAGTCGCATTGCTGCCCGGCAGCCTCCAAGCTCCAGAGAGAGACTAGAAAAAAAGGCAACGTTACTCACAACCACTGCACTCAAAGGCAAATATCCATGTCAGACCGGTTGTCCCTTCTGATTTATCCCACTGTCTCCTGGGCGTCTCCAATGGGTGGACTCTCATCTCCTCTCTCCAGCGTCACCTGTCTGAGTAATTGGCACCACCATCCATTTGGTCCCTGGAACGGCATCTTCCATGACACTGGCAGATGCTCATGGAGTGCCTACTGCTAGGAGTTGGGGGAGCAGCAAGGCCGAGCAAGAACTTGTCCTGGACTCACATTCCAGGAGGAGCACGAGGATTACCCTTAACTTCTCCCATGTATTCTGCCTCCTAAATGTGCGTCATGACAGTTCTCTTCTTTCCGTTTCTAAAGCCACCATCGACGTCCTACTTTCATTATCTGGGCTGTTGCAACAGCTTCCTGGCGTATCTCTGGCCTCCACTTTACTCTTCCTTTCGATCTGCCCTCTACACTGCCTAGAGTGGTCTTCCTAACATTCGCACCTGATCGCATTGTGCCCCAGTTCAAGACGGCAGCGGCGTCCTGTTAACCCATGGAGTCAAGCTGGGACTGTCGGCCCTTCTCAGGGAAACCAAAGGGCCTGAGGCCAGTGTCTCCGCTGCTCCTGTCTGGCCCATGCAGCGCTGGCCCGAGAGGTGTTTAAGGTGTGAATCAGTCATCACCATTTACATATTGGGAGATGTCGCCCAAAAGTTCAGATTTCTAGCTTCTCTTTAAAAAATCCTAAAATCTGGCAACGTTACAATGTTGTAGATATATGATTTTATGGACTCGTTAAGTAATAAAATCTAGCGGTAGGTCTAACAGATACCAAAACATTGAGGGAATTATGAATGTAGAGGCATGTCACAATGCGTGCGCCAACTATAACATGACATGAAAATACCCGTGGTTTCTGCTGGTGACTGTGGTAGGCAGAAAGGTGGCCCCAGCGGTGGCCACATCCTAGCCCCCAAAACTTGTGGCTGTGTTGCCTTGCATGGCAAAAGGGACTTTGCAGATGTGATTAACAGGATTTTTGAGGTGGAGAGATTATTCTGGATTACAGGGTGGGTCCAGTGTCACCACGGGGACTTTACAAAGAAAAGATGGAGGCAAGAGTGAGAGTCAGAGCCAGACAAAGAGCTGCGATGACAGAACAGAGGCCACAGAGAGACAGGACCCCAGGTCGCAGACGTGGGCGCCTCCGGGAGCCAGGCAGGGCAGGAGCCGGCTCTCCTGTCCCAGTTTCAGACCTTCACGCCTCTGATACTTGTGTCGTTTCCAGCCACAAAGTGTGTGGTGATTTGTTACGGCACCAGCTGGAAACCAACACAGAGTTTGGCCGTGGAGGGGGCGTGGGGCTGCGGCAGCGGAGATGCAGCAGCGGCTTTGGGATTGGGCCGTGGATAGAGGCTGGTAGGATTCCGAAGAGCAGGATAGAAAACTCCTACCTTGCCTTGGAAACTGTGAGCAGAACTATGGATGTTACAAGGACCCAGAAGGAAGTGAGAAGCACGGTAGAGTGAGTTGCACTGTCTTAGAGAATGCTGAAATCATCGCAGGCGGCCTGCGGGTAAATCGGGGCTGTGAAAGGCAGTGCTGGTGAGGGCGGGAGGACACGGGAACGAGTCCCGGAAACCGGAGGACGGGGATTCTCGCCTTCCCTGCGGCAGCCAGAACCGCGCGCTCCCCGTTTCTGCGAACACAGAGCTGTAAGTGATGAACTCGGAAATTTAGCTGAAAAGATTTCCTAGCACAGTGTTGAAGATGCATCCTGATTTTTTCTTGCTGCTTCTAGTATAATGTGAGAGGAAGTAGGCCAACTGGGGGAAGAACTGATAAATAAAAATGGTAACAGAAAAAGGAATGAGGACTTGATGATTTGGGAAATTCTCAGCTTATCCAGATGGTAAAAGATGCCAACAAAAGATGCTAACACCAGGAGATTTGCTGTCAGAAAAACATGCTCTGAAAAAAAAGCCAAGAATGTGTACAACCTTCTGCCTGATGCCTCAGAAGGATCAAAAAGTCAGAGTATTCAGTCAAACAGAGAGTTATTTGAAAGATTAAAGCCTGGACGAGGTGGCTCACACCTGTGATCTTAGCACTCCGGGAGGCCGAGCTGGGTGGATTGCTTGAGCTCAGGAGTTCAAGATCAGTCTGAGCAAGCTCGAGATCCCATCTCTACTAAAAATGCAAAAAAATTAGCTGGGCATGGTGGTGGGCACCTGTAGTCCCAGCTACTCAGGATGTTGAAGTAGGAGGATTCGCTTGAGCCCACAAGTTGGAGCTATGATGACACCACGGCACTCTAGCCGGGACGACAGAGTCAGACTCTGTCTCTGCACACACGCACAAAAATAATTGATTAATTAATATAATTAAGCATGTGACTCAGGGATCCCCTCAGCCTTCACAGCAGAAGCCAGGAATGAAGATAGAATTACTCAAGAAAGATCTGGCTAATGAAGCGAACTCCCATGACATACACAAGAGACCCACAAGGTTCTCGAGAACTTTCTATCAGTGGGAACACTGCCAGACTGGAGTGGCAATCCAAAGACGACATGAAAGAAGGCTGTCAGACTCCCAGATTTCTACAGGCAAGAAACAGGCTGATACAACTACTTAGTTACAAACACTTACTACTCTTCAAGAAAAAAATAAGAATGATTTCCAGGGCTGAACCATAAAATTGGGGGGCACAGCCATGAACCCCATGGGGTGATTTCCAGGCCTTGAAACCTAATGTTTTCCTAGCTGGATTTTAAATTGCTTGAGACTGGTGCTTCCTTTTTCTCTTGTATTTTCTCCCTTTCAAACAGGAATGTGTGTAACTGGTATCCTGTGCTTGTCTCATCATTGCATTTTGGGAGCAGATAACTTGTTTTCCAGTTCCACAGGCCCTGGGATGGAGAGGAATTTTGCCCCAGGATGGCTCATACCCGGAGTCTCACCCATACCTGATTTAGATGATGAGATTGGAGACTTTTGAACTGATGAGATTTAGATGAGATTTTTGAACTTTGAGTTGATGCTGTAATGGGTTGAGACATTTGGGGATGTTGGGAGGGGTTGAATGTATGTGGGATGGAGGTGAATCTTCTGGGGCCACAAGGTGGACAATACAGTGACAAAGCTGCAGGTACTGATAAAGCCACTGTCAATTGCTGCACATATTCATAATTGAAGAAAATACTAAATTTCAGTTAGAAGTTGATGAAAATAATGATGTAATATTTTTCACCAACCAACTCCACAAACCGCTGTATTAAGAATTCCTGACTAGAGAAGCCAGTCCCTAAGATGTACCTCTGCCCCCCCATCCTTGGGACATGGGCAAAGTTTTCCCTCATGCCACAAAATGGTTGCCAGAACTCCAAATATCACATTTTTATACATCAACTTCCCAAGCTGGAAAGGAAAGAAGGAAGGAAGAAGGAAAGAATGGAAGAACTTTTTCTGTGAACTACTCTTACCCTTTGTCAGGGATGAAATCTTTTCTGGAAGTCCCTAGCAAGCCTCCTCTTCTGTCCCATTGGTCCCATGGTCACCCTGGCACATGACCACTGGCAAAGGAGCATTATTATGAGTTACCACAATCAGCTTGGACTAGGAGTCAAGAAACTTTTCTGTAAAATTCCAGATAGTAAATATTTCAGGCTTTGTGGACCATATTGTCTATGTTGCAACTACTCAACTCTGCTATAGCTGTAGAAAAGCAGCCATTGAAAATACATAAACAGCTGTGGATAGGGCTGTCAGATTTATTAAGTCAAAGTATAGGATGCACAATCAAATTTATGCTTCAGATAAACAACAAATGGTTTTTTAGTGTAAGTATGCCCCCATGCAATATTTGAGATATATTTATTCTAAAAAAACATTTGTTGTTTATTTGAAATTCAAATTTAACTAGGCCTCTCACATTTTACCTGGCAACCTAAGGGTAGCCCTCATGGTGACCAAGCCTTGCTGGTTTGCTGGAGGCATTCCCAGTATTGGCATCAAAAGTCTTGAGTTAAGGGGATCCTCCCAATTCCCTGGCAAACTAGAGCAGTTTGTCACCCTACCAATAAAACTTGTGAACAAGAAACAAATAAATTTGAATTTCATGTAATTTTCATGTTTATTTCACAGTTACTTTTCTTTTGATTTTTAAAAAACTATTTCAAAATACAGTAGTCCCCCTTATTCATAGGGGTTGCATTCCAAGACCCCCAGGGATGCCTGTGACTGGGGATAGAATGGAACCCTGTCTACACTGTTTCTGGATCTGATAACCCAGATGGCTACTAAGTGACCGGGGGTAGGTAACAAAGACAGAGTGGATATGCTGGACAAAGGGATGCTACACGTCCCCAGTGGGACACAGGGAAAGGGAAGGTACAAGATTTCCTCACACTATTCTGAACAGCATGCGATTTAAAATTATGAATTGCTTATTTCTGGAATCTTCCATTAGATATTTTTGGACCTTGATTGACCCCAGGTAACTGAAACCACAAAGAGTGAAAATGCAGATTGAGGGAGACTAGTATCTTTATAAAAAAAAAAAATCCACTTTTTTCTCCAAAGTTGTACAGAAAGGAGGCAGTGGGCCGAATTTGGCCCATGATCAGTTCTTGGCCAACCCTGTCTTAAATCACCCATGATTCGTGCCCTGAGGATGGGCATATTGTTACTCAAACAAAATTAGCGTTCTGGTAACAAGGAAGACAGGGAATGGCGGTTGGGATGCAGCTGAGGGTGTCTGCCAAGGATTGGAGGTCTCCTTTTCTCGAGACCTTGAGTATTTAATTCTGCGAGCCTGCCTCTGGCCACGGACTGCTCAACCTCCACCGCTCGGGCCCCTCTGCAGCCTCTCAAGTTGTGTTTCCCTTAAAAACTCTTCAAGTGAACTAGGGGTGTTCAAGACCTGGAGAAATAAAAATCCTGCCCCTTTCCTTCTTGCACGTAAGCTGTGATCTTGAGCAAGTCCATCCCTTTCTCGGCCGCAGCTGTCTGCACTGCCCTGGCTCAGCCGGACTGGGACGAGCCTCCTTGGGTCCTAAGGGCACCGGGCGCCCCTGGTTCAACTCGCAGGCACTCAGGTAGGTGATCCCCCGAACCGCAGGAGGACTCTGTGACAGGGCATCATCTTCTGCCTTCCAGAGGAGGACGTCGTCGAACCCGAGCGTCTCCCGCTTCCCCGCTGCTCCTCTCCAAGGCTGATGTCCACCCTGAGGGCCAACAGAGGAGAAAGACACACTTTCCAAAATAATGTAGGTCCTACTGCCCCTGCTCATAAACTCCCAAATGAACAGAACTCCAGATGGTGCCTATTCAGCCGGGGTTCTAACCCAATTAGGACAAATTATCATTTCCTTGGTTTGCTGTATCTCCTGGCATCCTTAAACAGTCAGCAGCAACCACTCAGAGTTCGTATTGTTTCAGCTTTTCCACCACCAACTTTTAAGATCAGATTTAGACATTAGTTGTAAACAACTGGCTTCAGACTCTAGCTTGGCAATACTAGACAATATAGTGCTTTCCTGTCCAAAATTTAGAAGAATTCCCTCCCAGGCAGTAGAGTGAGAGAAAAAGAGTGAGTGAGATGCTACATTTCTTAGCTTTACAAAAGGCCTTTCCCTTCTAAGTGAGTGTACGGCCATGCCATTAGTACTGAGAGGAGGTAAATAAATGAATAGAAGAAAAAACACAGCAGCCCTCGCCAATTAATCTTTCTGTCTTTTGGGATTTTCAATGAAAGAGCCACATGTGTGGAGTCAAAATTCTGAGAAGAAAGTTCTCGTGCAGCTAGTCCGTAGGGAGAGTTGGTTAGTGAAACGAAAGGTCCCGCGGAGCAAAGTCGGGCGTTTCTCATCCTCTCTGGAGCAGCAGGTTCCTGCAGACTGCGGGTGGGCTCTGGGGTCACAGCAACGCACCGAATCAGAGTGGCGTCCCTCTGCCCGCCCGCAGGCGGCTGCCCGGATCTCTCATGCCCAGTGATACTGTCGCTCTTTCTTCTCTCACTGGGTCGTGTTGTGGGGAGCAGTCCCTGGGAGAAGTGTCCCAGAGACCATAAGGGACATGGCGGCGTCCACCCTGCCTGGAGTTCCTGAGCATTCAGAGGCCACCGAGTTCATTCCTGCCAACCCAACCCTTCTTCCCAGGGTGCACTTCAAGGGAAATGAAAGAAGAGTCCTGTGGGTGTCAAGCTGCTACTTGTTCTTTCTTCAACGAGAACCTTCTTCACCAACAATTACCGCATCATCATAAACACGCAGGAGAGACATGATGTAAAAATGAAATTACTGAAAACATTTTTGGACTAACACTTGGCTTTATATAAACTCACAGACAATCCTATAAGGCACTCAAGCAGATTATAGGTTTGAGCAAAGCTGGAAAATTGCTGCCATTATATTGTTATTATTAACACCTTGTAATTAGCCCTAAGGAATCCCAAAGTTCTCTTTCTTGATTTGGCTTTAATGAAGGAAAATTGCTACCTTTGCAAGTTGGATGGCGCCCGTTCTGATTAACCTTAAGTATATAGGACTATTATTTTGAAGATGTTTGCAGTCATGTGAATATTAGCATTACATACAACTGGGAAGGGGTTGGGGTGGAGAGCGTCGAGAGGAGGGGGCTTTCTTGTCTCTTTTTTTTTTTTTTCTTCTTTCCCCAAGGAGAATGAATCATGGGCTTACTTCAGCTTGGTCCTTGCTTGAACGATCAAGAATGAAAGCCCTGTTACTGCCATGACTGCAACTCCTTGCCAAGCTCTGCCAGCAGGACTGCTGGCCGCAGGTTTCTCTACCCGTTGACTGCACAGGCCGGAGGAGTAATTGTATGGGCACTTCTATCATTACCTGAGAGTGACCCGTGGGAATGAGATCACACAGGAGTCAGCCCCTAGTGCAGTAAAGCGGATTTTATTTGCATGTCCCAGAACTCTCCAGAGGCCCCTCTGCAGCCTCACAGGCACCGTGGCTCCACGAACGCCGCCAACGTTAATGACAGGTCCCTCTCCATACCCCTCGGCCCGCCTCCCACAGGCGTGCACTAGTTTCATTACCTGCTCTGGGAAAACCATACATTAAAGAGAACTCGTTTGATCCTATCTATAATTAATTTGTATTTTGATAATATAGAGGAGGAATTTTTACATGCGATGACTTACCTGTTCATTATTTTTCTCTTTTGAACTCCTGTGACCGCTTAATAGCTCCAGCCGATGCGCGGTGGATTAGCACATTCTCCCGCCCGCCTTTCAGGAGGGCAAAGGCGTTGCCTCTCACACGGAGACAAATTGCTTTAAATAATGACTTTGTGCAAAATTAGTCATACATAATTGAAAAATTCTATAGATGAATACCAAAGGAACTTGAGACGATCAGTTTACATAGGAGCTTGAAGCTCGTCTTCCTAGTGGAAGCTGTCTGGACTCCCACAGCACCATGGCGACTTGTCAAGTGGTTTTCTAAATTGTTTTTTGCCCCCAAACTGCCCCCCATTTCCTCATGAGAGGATGGAAAAGCTTATTTATAGGGAGAGATGGTACAACAACAATACTCATGTAGAAAAATAATAATAACAGGAATAGTAGTAAAAAACAATGCCATTAAAGGGGCTGACACCTCCCCAGTGTGAGAAGAAAGGGTGGCGTTCCGGAGCTGGGCTCCTCCTCAAAGGAGTCACCATGGGAAACCTTGAATTTGTTACTAGAAGCCAAAGTCTAGAAACTTCCCTGCAACTCTGACATCTCGTGCACTGCCCTAAGTGGCCATTCTCAATGTGAAACACATTGCAGTAAATGTCGCTTCTTTTCGTGAGAGTTGCCTCCCCTGTGTTCGAAACACACCACCGTGAGACCAAGTTCCGCAGCACCGTGCACAGACCTGGCCTTGAATCCTGCCCCTGCCTCGGACTCGGTGGGGCAACTTTGGGCAAATCGCCAAAACTGCCCAGTTTGCGGGGCTTTTGTGAATCTAAATGAGGTTCAAGAATATTAAAATCGAATAAAGCAAAGCAATGCCTGCCCTGGCGTAGTTGCTTCCCACATTTATTTTCTGCCCTCCCCCAGGACGTTTAGAGGGCCGCACAAAAGCCCGGGCAGAGCCTTTGTTCTTGCCACTCCTCGGTGTGGGCCTGGAGAGAAGCGTTTAATCTCCCGGTCTCAGTTTCTCTCCTGTGTAATGGGACGACAAGACACGACAGCTGCCCGTCGCTCAGGCTAAGGAGAGGATTAACGAGTTAATGTTCACAAAGGGCTTTGAGCGCTCCCTCTGTACGCTTCTTCAGATGTATTTTATGGGCATATTAAGACTTCTATCATCTGTGGGAAAAACATCCAAAGAGGAAGACGTAATCATTGCTCAAAGGAGCTAATGAGGATATTATAAGTGTAAATTTGCCACCTCAATTGCTTGTTTATGAAGTCGTTTCAGACGGCAGGGAGCACAGCTGCTCTGGTCCTCAGCGTGTGGCTGCCGTGGACTTTATTCAAAAGTCACTGTGCTTTCTGGGAGCATGGCTGTTTCCGGTTCCCTTTGAATGCCCGTGTGCCCGGGAAGCAGGGAAATAAAACAGAGGTCCCTACCGGGCGTAATTTGTCGAGGGAATTTCATGTCTTCTGAGTGCTGTCGCACAAAACTGCTACATGATGAGAAAAGTCACACGTGGCTTACCTTAGTCAGCAATTTGCCCCTTCTGCACTGGCATTTGGGGACTAGAAAGTATGAAATGATAGTGGCACTCAGGAATAAAATAGGTCTGGTCCGAGTGAACTTTTAACACCTTTATAACAAGTGTTTCTCAACCTTTTATTCCTTGCTGTACACCTAAGGAGACTTTGAGATTTTTTTTCCTTAATCTTTAGTCTTCCCCACCCCCATGAAATTTTACTTCCATAGGTATACTGTCTATTTCTTTTATATCCTGTATGTGTATCTGTGCTTTATACATAGAAAGAGTGAGATTTATTTTGCCGTCCGAATCCACTCCCTTAGAGGAGATACCAACCTGTGGAGCAGATGTGCGTTAGCATGAAACGGGATGACAAACGCGTCATTTGCTAGCGACAGCCCAGGTCCTGACTCTGCTTCCACTTTGTCTCGTGCTCATCTCTCAAAGTAGGCATTATTTATTACAGGAAAAACTTGGAAAGAGTCTAAACATTCAAAATAAGGGATTGGTTAAAAAAATTATGGTGTATTCATAAAATGGAACACTCTGTGCCAATACATGTGGTGTTCACACATGTATTGGTCTACATAGAGAGCTGTCAAGAGGACAATCAGTAAGAGAAAACACCAGGTGACCCAGCGGGGTGTTATGCAGACATGTTCACGAAAGGCCTAGAGCTGCCCTGCTGGTGGTGCTGCCCCACTGCAGAATTTGAAGGGACCCTTTCTTCTTCCTTCCTTTCTTTTCTCCCTCCCTCTCTCGTTCTTTCTCTTTTAGTTCATCCTATGTTTTGTAGTTTTGCTATAAGGACCATGTAAAATTGCATATTTTAAATGGGGAAATTAAAAATGTGAAGGGCGAAGTCCTGCCACTGTAGATTTCTAAGGGGTAGCCAGCGTCGTGGCTCCGGTCCAGGCCCTCCATGTCGTGAGGGCTGAGTGGCCTCCTAGTGATCACAGAACCATGACAACTGTCTGCCCATTCTCCCAGTTCTTAAATCATTGCAATCTCCGGACTCCGCCACTCCTTCCAAGGCGATCTCAAACTTCTTGCTGTTCAGATTCGATGGAAGGTCCGACTAAGGCAAGTGTCAGCCACAGTCTGGGTCCTCCCTCTGGACGTTCTGGGTCTCTGCTCGGAAGGCTGAGAGCTTGCCACAGCTCAGCTTAGCCTCCTGAAGAACTGTGTCCACTGAATTTATTTACTTATTTTAATTTTTGTAGAGACAGGGCTGCCTCGAACTCCTGGTCTCAGGCCGCCCTCCTGCTTCAGCCTCCCAGAGTGCTGTGATCACAGGCACGAGCCACCACGCCCGGCCCACTGAAGCCATCTTCCCCATTCCTTCTTCCTCCCAGGTCTGTGCATCACACAATTGGATGTCAAGTTGCTGCCGACTGTGGGTTCTTCGCTGTATTTGTTTAATACTCAAGGCAGTATAAACATAAGTGCTTTCTAAACAGATGAATAAGCACATTGGGCCTTGAGTTGATCATGTCTATGAGAAGGTTTAATAGGGCCTAGTCCCAGTGGCTGCCACAGAGTTAGCACTGAATAGACATACATGTCTTGAAGAATTTAAGAGCTAGAAGTTTCCCTTAAAGAGAGGATATTCAGAGATTAAGAACTAGAGAATCCATTCTTTTTCCCTTCTTGACTTTGACGTCTTTTTACTTTAGGGCTTTCATCCCGGCTATAGATTTCATCCAGAACCTCAGTCCCCCAAATCATCTTCTGCTCTGACTCATCCCCCCGCCAATGTTATTTTTCAGGGACCCTCCTGACTCTCTCCATTAGGTCACGTCCTGTTAGCTATTGTCAGAACTCAGTATTTCCCTCTCCCTCCTTTGGCCCTTATCAAAGTTATAATTATATAGTTATATGTGCAATTACCTAATGATATTAATAACGAGCACTTAATGAGTACTTACTGGGAGCCCAGCTCTCTGCTAAATGGTTTAATCCTGGGTTCATCATCATTTAATCCTCATGACAATATGATGAAATACTATTATTATTGTCATTTTACAGAAGAGGAAACTAAAGCTCAGTTAGTGTAAAGTTGCACAACCAGTTAGTAGTAGAGTTAGAATGAGTATCCAGGCTGCCTGTCCCCAAAAACCTGCACAGGGAGCTTCTGTAGCAGAGACCTCCACAGTGTGCCCACTGGGGGCAAATCTAGACATTAAGAAATTGGGAACTTCCGCATGAAAATAGAGATGTCTGGTTTCTCTTGACAAATTGAAAGATACTGCAACACTGGGCCTCATCCCTTCATGACTACTGTCACCATGTGGCTGCTTCCCCATTGGATGGGACCTGCTCTTTCCAGCTTTCCGGCCCCTGCTCGGCCCGTCTGCTGTAGGTGTTGGAGTTTGCAATCTTGGCACACTCTGGGTTGCTTCCACCATTTACTTAATATTTATTCTCCCTGGACTAAGATCCGAGTCATGTTCAAGGAGTGCACAGTTTGGTGGGGAAGGCAGACCTTGAAAGCCAATTATAGGGCAGTGAGATAAATTCAATAATGTAAATCGTCTGGCTGGTGCCATGGAAGTCCCCAACTCAACCAGGGGGCATGGTGGGTTTGGGGAGTGGTGTCAGGCTTCCCAGAATAGGACTTCTTCAGTAGAGTTTTGAGAGTTGTAAAAGAGTTTTCCTGGAAAATTAGGGGACAACTCCCCGAGTAGACAGAATAGCATATGCAAACACATGGAGGCAATATACAGGGAAGGTCTTAGAACTTCGAGTAGTGTAGTGTGGCTGAGGCCAGGGAAAGGGAGAGGTGTGGACACTGAGGATACAGGAGGGCAGTGCCAGATGATGAAGGACCTTCTGTGCTAGGTTTGTGTCTTTGTCCATTTGTGTTGCTATAACAAAATACAACAGGTACATAATTCATAAACAATAGAAATTGATTTCTCATGGTTCTGGAGACTAGGAAGTCCAAGATCAAGACGCCAGCATTTGGTGTCTGGCAAGGACCTTCTTGCTGCATCCGTACGTGGCAGAAGGAGCAAACACTGATGGAAGGTGGAGGACAAAAAGGGCCTAAGCTAATTCCTTCCAGCCATTTAATAAGGCACTGATCCACCTGGGAGGTGAAACCCTCACCCCTTAATACCACTCCTTAATACTACCACAATGGAGATTAAGTTTCAACACATAAATTTTAGGGGACATTTAGATCATAGCAGATTGTCATCAGGATGTTTATGAATACTTGATTCTCCTCCTCCTTCCAGGCTCCTGGGAGGATTATTCTCTTCCCTTTTCCACATGGGGGGTGATGTCACGTGATTGTCTCGGCTGATGAGATGTGTGCGGGGCTCGTATTGCTCCTGAGTGAAAGTTTTGAGTCAGTGTTTGATTCAGTGTGTTTCCCTTTCCTGCTTTGTGTTGTTTTGCACATGTGGAGCTGGAGATTTTTGTCACCCTGAGTGACTCTGATGAGAAGAGCCTGCCCATCCACCTGCATTGGGCATGTAGCACATGCAGGAATAAGCGTGCTGAGATTTGGGAGTTGTTTGTTATCACAACGTAACGGGGCCCCTTTCTGACCAATCTATTTGCCAATTGAAGGAATTTAGAATTTACTTTGTAGTCCAAGGGATCAAAATGTCAAATTCTCTATAAGATTGCGCAGGTATCATAAATGAATGAACAGGCAGGATGGGATGTTGAGCAAGAGAGCAGTACCCCACCCCTTCAGTGGCACCCCACTGATTCCAAGACAGTGACACTTTCTTATCCTCAAAAACGTCATTCCTTTCACACCTCCATGCCTTTGCTCGTGTTGCTGCCTTTACCTTTGACTCCACCTGGAAAATTCCATTCCTCCTTTAGGTGCAACCTAAATGTCATCCTTGGATATAAACAACCCCCAACCTTCTACCCACTTCCACCAAGCACCAAGATATTTTGCTGTCATGGTGACCACTATCGTCAACAGGAATGGCACACCGAAATGCCTCCCGGGGCTTAGCAGGTAGCAGAAGAGAGTGGAGTGGGAGGGCGAAGGCGGCTGTAAGTGGAGAGCGCTGTTCCCAGCTTCACCAAGCAGACACATGACTCAGCTCCAGCTCATCGTGGTCAAGTGGGAATACAGGCCATTCTGATTTTTCACAAGAATCGAGAAATATGCAATTCTATGGGAAATCTCCAGATTGGGGAATGTTGAAAACTATTTTGAATTTTAAAGAGATGTGAAAGTCAATTTTTGTTCTTTTTCCAATCTGGCTCTCAGGCAATGAGTGTTCATCCTCGGTCGTGGGGGTGGGGTCATGGGTTTGGGAGCAGAGGAGGGGCTGGCCCAGACCTGACAGCGGATCAGATCCCGAGGAGATCTCTCCAGAGAGGGGTGGAGGCCGGGAGACCAGTGAGGAATGACAGGAGGAGATGGACACCAGAGATAGCCGGCTGGTGGAGCCACCAGGATGCGGCACCTGGATGAGGCTGGGGGGGGCCTCACACAAGGCAGGCAGTAGGTTCCTAGGGGGAGGGGACAAGATGAGCTTCAGGCAGTAGCAGGAGATTGTCTACGTGCTTCCAAGGCCTCTTCCAAGTCTGCCTTTCCGTTATTGCGTGAGCCTCTATTGCAGGGCAGGCGCCTGGCTAGAACCGGGGGAACAACTGCAGGAAAGACCAGGAACCTGCCCTCCTGAGCTCTGGGCACTAGAGTGATTATCAGATTTGGGTAGGTTCAGCTGAAGGTAGCAGAAAACCCAAAATAACAGCAACTTACACCAAATAGAGGCTTATTTCTCTCACACTAGGGGAGTCTGGTGGCGGGCAGGCGGCAGCCCAGAGTGGGTGGGCAGCTCTGTGGTTATCAGGGACACAGACCCCTGCTCTCTCACTGCTTTGCCAGCCTCATGACGTGGCTTCCATCGCGCAGTCCAGGATGGCTTCTGGAGCGCCTGCCATCACGTCTGCATTCCAGCCAGTAAGAATGAAAAAAATAAAAGAGAGAGAGAGAAAGGGAAGAGCACGTCTATTTTTGTGCCATTAGCTCTCACTTAGCCACATGGTCACTCCTCACTGCCGGGGAAGTGGAGAGATATCTTGACACGTGCCCAGCTGCAATCAGAGGTTCGGGTACCAAAGACGACGGGGAGAACAAACACTTCAGGGCAACTCGCAGCCTTGGCCACAGATGGGGGCAGAATGCAGCTCTGCGTGATGCCAGCATTTGGGGAGACCGAGTGGCCCTGGTAGCCCCAGGCTCCTTATTCCAAATCAGTGACAGGACAAAGTAGAGGTGTGCATTCCAGCAAACACGGCACACAACGTCTTCACACAACGCACTCAGAAGGGCGAGGGGCGTGTGCGAGGAACTCCAGGCAGCTCCGGCTCCAGCAGCCAGTCTGGCCTCGGGCCCCAGGGGAGCAGCACCCCACGAAGATTGCACGAACACACACGCAAGCACACAGGGGCACACGCACACACAGGCACGCATGCACGTCCTTCCCCTGCCAGCCCGGCAGTGGTGGAAGTGGGGCTCAGACGGGCCACTTGCAGCTTGCCGCGGGCCCTTGCTCAAGTCACTTCACCACCTCAGAGACTCACTTTCCTCATTTACAAAATGAAGCGGGGCGCAGCCCACTGCCAGCCCTGGACTTGGCAGGGCTGGCGGCGGCAGAACTGCTGGTTTCCTTCCTTCTCTTCCCATTAGCTTAGCAAAAACACGATAGCCTGCGGGCTTTTAGGGAAGATAAAGCTTTGTTTGTGGCCTAGGTATTGGAATTGATCAATGATGTGACCGGGAACCCGAAAGACACAGGGCCAGTCAGTCTCATAACGGAACACACACTTGACAGCTTTGGCGAGGAGGGTTATTCCTTCCACCGGTATTTGCTGGCCGGGCCGGCTCCGTCTGGGACGCGCTCCGCAGAGGCTCCAAGCAACGGCTGGCTGCACTGGGAATTTGAGAACTGATCACAGAGCTGGCATCATTCCTGCAAGGACGGACGTGTGCCATCTGTTACCAAAGGGAGCAGCTCTATACAACGTTATTAAGAGAAGGGAAACCATTAGGCTCCTTATGTTTTCGTTCCCACCTACCTCTGAGGTTGCTGCTGCAGGCTCTGGCGGCCAGGGCTGGTGAGGGGCTGGAGCGGGGCCAGGCAGGGGCTGCGAGTCTTCTTCGGACCTAAGGTATGGTGGGCCGGGGGCCGGGGCGGGGCGGCCTGGGCGGGGGCTCTGGCGGGCTCTGGTGTTTGAGCTGCAAGCCGTGAGAGCCAAGACTCCTTCTGCAAGAGGGCTGGTGAGCCTCCTGGCCAGAGGGTCTGCCCTGGGAGCCCCGAGACTGCCTGGCCTGCGGGCCACAGGCTCCCCTTTCTTCTGTCAGAGAGATACACACACGACTCGGGCCCAAGGCAACTTTCTCAACGACCTCCAGAAAGCAGGGCCTGCACTTCTGTTTCTTCTTCTCCTCCCCCGACCTTGTCTCGCCATGCTGTCCCCCTCCAAGGTTGGAACCCCGCAGAGCCGGCCTCCGCCATGCCATGCAATTCAGCGTGCAGCTTCTCTCTGCCCTCCCCAGGGGCCACGTGCTGGCTTGCTTCTGTCTGGAAACTTCTCGTCTTCGGCCATCCCGACTATAGTTTGGGGCTCTCCCCTGAACGCACCCCTGCCCTGGGCTGTCAAGGGCCTCCTGCCCAGCCTCCCTGCCTCTGGCCTCAGCCGCCTCACCTCCCTCAGTTGATCTTTCATACACGCTGCGTGGGCAACTTCTTCCAAAAGAACTTCTAAAAACTGCACTTTGTCTTTATTAAATTTAATTTTAAAAGACATCTGCTTCTCTCTTTTGGTTTCTATAAATTCTATAAGCAAGATATGGTGGATATATGCTTCTTGTAAAAACTAAAAAAAAAAAAAAAGTTGTAAATAGGGTCAAAAGTGATCATTCCATTCAATTCCTTTCTCTGAATCCTTTCTCCTAGATTCCCTTTCGTTCATTTTTAGGTATTCTTACTGACTTTCCTCTCTACCTATATTTGTCTGTAAATCTATATAGTCTGAGGGTTCCAGAAATAGAAATGGGATCGTATTTTGCATTTTATTTAATAGCTGAATGACATTCCTTGGGTAACTCTCCAGGTCAGTATACAGGGCTCCTCTTCCTGTTTTTTCATGAGCTACTGCCCCAAAGTTTGGGGTGACCGTGCTTGACGTCTGCGGAGGGACATGCGGGTTGCATGCCGATTTAGCTGTTCAAACGGTGTCCTGGAGAACATCCTCAAACACTCATCCTGTGGCCGGGCGTTTCTGCAGGGGCAAGCCCCATGAATAGGATTGCTGGTCAGCAGGTGAACTAGCTCTTTGAGGCAGAAGAGTGAGGACACCGTTTGCTCTGAACATTCTATGGCTGCGCAC
>VSMD01014608.1:0-17113 GCA_008750895.1 Mirza zaza
AAAAACAAAATACCCTTGTAACGAGTCACAGCTTTAATTTTTAAACACCATCTGAAAGGCAAACAAAATCCCATTATCGGCTAGTAAGGTGTTTATGGAAATTCAGCATGGTTCTTTGTTATTTTTCTCTGCAAACCCACCATGGCGTTTTAATAAATACATATGTGTGCCATCGTTCACCTAACAAGCACGTAGCATTATTGTGCGCCAGGAAGTGTTCTTAGAGCTGGGGACCCAGTGATGACTGTCAAAAGACAAAATTACAACAAATTTAGTTTAAAGATCTCAACTGGCTTTATTCGCAATTCTAGAATCAAGTGGTACTTCATTCCATAAAAAAAGAATAAGTGTCCCAATGAATCGAGCAGAGGGGTTTGGCTTTATAAACAAGGCCGAAGAAAGCAGAAACAAACAAAAAATAGATTGGTCATTCCAAGGTTACTTTCCTTGTTACAACGGGAGAGGAAGACAGAAAAATAGAACACTAACTGGTTAGTTAACATCAGGTTACTTCAGGTTAAGGATTAAAACAGAGGGAACTTCATTATCATGTTGGTTGAAGATTGAAACTGGCCCATTTGGTAAATTAGGCTGTTATCTCTCTCTCTTTCTTCATTTCTTAGAAGGCCAGATAATGACTTAATTTCCTTTCGGTGATGTGGGACTTTGGCACGGGTGACTCCATTTTGATTTTCAGTCTAGTCTGTTGGGACCACCGCAGAAGGAGCTTAGGTGAAAACAATGGGCTCCTATAATTCTTATGTAACATGACGAATCCAAAAACAACACTGCCCTCAAGGGGCAGACACCGAAGTAGAGTCAGCCAGACCCTGAGCAACCATTAAGGAGAAAAACAGAGCAGCCCAAGAGGCCAGAAGGTCAGGGGAGGGGTTGCATTGAGCAAAGGCCCCAAGGGAGGAAGGGGGGGGGTCCTCACAGACACGTGCAGGAAGAGCGTTTGGGCAGAGGGAACGGCCAAAACGAAGGCCTGGGAGCAGGAGTGGGTCTGGCGAGTTTGGGGAGAGTTGAGAGTGGGGAAGGGGAGAACAGAGCTGGGTGGGGAAGAATCTTCAGGGAAAGGAGAAGGTAGCCCAGGCCCTGTCACCTCTGTGACCACTGTCCAGAATTTTACTGCAGTTGGCTTTGACCTATGAAGAAGGTTCATTTATTGGTTCAAGAGTAAAATGGGGCTTGTCAGAAGAAATCAAGACTTGGGATTGTTTTTTAAGGTAGTTGAGCTAACTGCCACCATGGCATGTTGTCTGCTTCAGAAGCAGCCTGACCCCACCTGTGATGGCGCAGATCAGTCACCTGGTAGACAGTGAAGACTGGATTTGCCATACGAGACATTCCACATGCTTGGAAGACATGCTTGATTGAACAATAAAGTGCTACACATGCCTTCTAATTTTAAGTGGTGCTGTGACATGTCTTTTGTGGTGGAGGACAACAGTGCCAGTGTTCAGATGGCAAACGTGGCAGGGGCTGGTGTGGGGAGGGGCAGACACATGGAAACGTGGAGCTAATGTCTCAGCCTCCGAGCACCTCCTGCTCCTTGGGAGCCCTCGCAGAGCCCAAGTCCACACTGCGTTAGCACCACAGCCCCCTCGCACCCCACCTACCACCCTCCCAGAGATACTGGGAGATGACCAACATGCCCTTGGCCAGGCCAGCAGAGTCCCTGACACTCGGGCCGAGGGAGTGGCCCCTGCTTGCCCCGTGGTCCCCGGAGTGATTCTGCCCCCACCAACCCCTCCTGAGAATGCGCTCCTGGGGTGCCGGCCTTAGGGAAGGGGCCCTGGACCTCCTTGGGGAGACAGAGGCCCCTCAGCCGGGAAGGCAAAGGAAGAGGAGCTGCTTCTGCGGCCACAGAGGGGCCAGGGGAGGCAGAGCGTGTGCCCTGCCACAGGACGGGCTGGGAACCCGCACATGCAATCCCGGGCGCCGGGTGCCGCGCAGGGTAATCCGTGTAATGGCCCAGGAAGCGAGCGGCAGCTGGCCGCGGCTAATGCTCCTTAATATCTGCTTTCATGTGATTAACGGCTGTGGATAAAACCTTGATCCCGGGAAAGTGGGCCTGGCTGCTAAGCCCAGGCAAGAGCATCACTTTGGTTATGCTGGGAGCCGGGAGTCATTTCAGAGATTTGCATTTTAACCAAGCCATCCTTTTAGTATGTAAGGAAAATAATAAAAAGGGCAAGAACTAAACTCATGGAGAACCCAGAGAGGGGGAAGGCAGGGGTGGGGGCAAGCCTGGTGTTTGAGGTGTGAAAACAGCTGGAGTCCAAGTACCCCCTCCCCCCGCCCAGGCCACCCCCTCCCTGCTCCCCAGTCCTACCTGCCTTGAGTTCCCACGATCTGCCCAGACCCCCTCCTTGACCACTGGAGACTCACGGTAATCGCAGGATGGGTTTTCTGTCACTACAGTAGTCCCCCCTTGTCCACAGGGGGCGCAATCCAAGGTCCTCAGCGGGCGCCTGAAACCGCAGCTAGTAAGAAATTGCCCCCAGTTGGCACTGGGTTCTGTCCATGTCTTCCACCCACAACTGTGAGCCTTTCCGCCCTAACTGAGCACTTACCACCTGCTGTGGCCGGAACGTTTGCAGTTTGGGGCGGGACAGCAAAACTAGCACAAATTTCTTTATCCTTCTTCACAATTTCATGGATAGAAGATTTGTCCTTGCCATAGATCTTAACAACCTGAACATACACTTCTTTCCTTAAGTTGAGAACTTTGACCTTTTCATTTAAAAGAATCACTTTTCTCTTTGGCATATTGGAACATCACTACTCTTGCGCCTTGGGACCATGATTGAGTAAAATAAGAGCTACTTGAACGCAAGCTCTGGGCTCGCTACAGTGGGTCTGACACTAAGACAGTTGCTAAGTGACTAGGGGTGGCATAGACACCATGGACATGCTTGACAAAGGGAGGACTCATGTCCCAAGGACGGAGCGGGACTGCTGGGGATTTCAGCACGCCACTCAGACTGAGTGCTATTTACAGTTTAGGAATTGTTTATTTCTGGAGTTTTCCATTTAGTATTTTTGGACTGAAGTTAACCACGGATAACTGAAACCCTGGAAAGTGAAACCAGGGGACCAGAAGAGGTTAAAGGGGACCAGCAGTCTCTACATATTTTTCTGTGGCTGGTCTCATTTTCCTCTTACCTTGACCCTGTAAACATGTAAGACTATTCTAACCAATAGCATTATTGTGAACCATTTAAAATGGCCCTTTTTATAGGTCAGAAATAGTCAGATAGCAGCAATTTCATTTATTAATATTTCTAAGGGAGTTGGCAAACTACAGCATGGGAATCAGGTCGGCTCTGGAGGCGGCCAGGTGGGGGCAGCAGAGAGCTGAGCTGGCAGAACCTGGGGCTCTCAGGCCCGGATGTCAACAGAGTGGCAAGAGAAGTGGCCCTTCAGGGTCCCACCAAGATGATCCAAGGAGAAGAGGGCCAGGCTGCCCAGGACCCTTAGTTGGACAGGGATGAGCAGTAAGCACAAGGCTGGGCACTGTTGCTGGGACACTCGCACCATCCATCAGCTCTTGGGCTGGGGTCTCCGGCCCAGTGTGGACTGGCTCAAGCTGGAGCTTCCAGGACAGGGGACCTGCACCAGCAGCTCCCAGGCTTCCCCTCACCACAGTCCACAGGGCAGAGAAGACACAGCACTCGGCCAAAAACAATGCCACATGGAGGTGCAAAGGCTGACCCAGACGGCCGTTCTCTGTGACCGAGGTAGTCCTTTCCACTCCTGCAAGCTCCCGAGGAGGCCACCACCCAGGTGGCATGTGGCCATTGGCATTGGATGCCACACTCCAGTTTAAAGCTGGGAGGTGGGAGGCTTTTGTCAGGACTGGCTACAAAGTTTGCTGGGTCCTTTGCAAAATAAAAATGCTGGCCCCTTTTTAAAAAAAAGTTAAGAATTTCAAAACAGCAATGGTACAGTATGAAGCCAAATGCAGGTTTCTGAGCGCAGGGCCCTCGGTGCCTGCACAGGCTACATGCCTGTGAAACCAGCCCCGTCTTTATGTTGAGCTGGAGCCTGTCTGGAGCGGGGTTTGGGTGGGGTGTGGCTGCCTTCTGCACACCTGCCTGTGCCCGTAGTCGAGGTGGTAGCTTCATAGCTCTGCAAGAAGAGAGGCCCTAGCACTTGGCTGCCAGCACCACCCTCCCCTAGGTGTGAGTGGGAAAAGGGTGTAGCACCTGAACTAAGAATGCACCAAGCTCCCAAGGCTCAGAGGTGGTGTAGTACACCAGCCATTAAGGTGCTGGAATCAGTCTGCATATCTGAGATAAATCCAACTTGCTCATGGTGTAGAACTCTTTTTATATATTGCTGGATTTGATTTACTAATATTTTGTTAAGGAATTTTTGCATCTATTAATATGTTCATGAAAGATATTGGTCTGTAATTTTCTTATAATATCTTCTTTGTCTAGTTTTGATGTTAGGGCAATGCTGTCTTCATAGAAGGAGCTAGGAAATGTTTCTTATTCTTCTGTTGACAAAAGCTTCTAGACAATTGGCATATTTTCCTCCTTAAATGTATGGTATAATTCACCAGTGAAACCTGGTGATTCCTGTAGTGGTAACTTATTCATTATTGGCTTAATTTTTAATAGATACTGCCTATTCAGATTATCTGTTTCTCCATTTGTGAGTTTTGATAGATTGTGTCTTTCAGGTACTTGGTTCATTTTACCTAAGTTATCAAATCTGTGGACACAGAGATGTTCATAATATTGCTTTGTTATCCCTTTAAAGTCCATGGGATCAATGGTGATGGCCTTTCTTTGATTTTTGGTGTTATTAACTATGTCTTCTCTCTTTTCTTCTGGGTTAGTCTGGCTGGAGATTTATCACTTTTATTGATATTTTCAAAAAACTAGCTTTTGGCTTCATTTATTTTTCTCTATTTCCTTTTTTTAATTTAATTGATGTCTACATTAATTTTTTTTTTGTTTCTTTTCTCCTTATACTAGATTTAATTTGTTACTCTTTAGTTTCCTGAGGTGAACACTTAGATTATTGGCTTTAGATCTTTATTCTTTTCTAATAAATGCATTCAGTACTATAAATTTCTCTCAAAGTACTGCATTCATTGCATCTCACACATTTTAATAAGTTGTGTTTTAATTTTCATTTAGTTCAAAATATTTTTTAATTTTTGAAATTTCTTCTTTGACCCAGTGTTATTTAAAAGTGTGTTGTTTAACCTCCAAGTATTTGGGGATTTTCCTGCTATCTTTTGCTACTGTTTTCTGATTTAATTCCATGTGGTCTGAGAGCATATTTTTATTACTTCTGTTCTTTTAAATTTGTTGGGATGCATTTTATGTCTCAGAATGTGGTCTTTCTTGGTGAGTGTTCCATGTGAGCTTGAGAAGAATGTGTATTCTGCTGTAGTTGGATGAAATAGTCCGCAAATGTCAATTAGATCCTGATTATTTATTTATTTATTATTTTAAAGAGATGAGGTCTCATTTTGTCCCCTCTACTGGAGTATAGTGGCATGATCATAGCTCACTGTAACCTCAAATTCCTGGGCTCAAGCAATCCCCCTGGCTCAGCTTCCTGAGTGGCTGGGATAACAGAGGTGTTTCACTACACCTGGCTAATTTTTAAATTTTTTGTAGAGATGGGGGTTCACTATGTTGCCGAGGCTGGTCTTGAACTCCTGACCTCAAGCAATCCTCCCACCTTGGCCTCCCAAAGTGCTAAGATTACAGGCATGAGCCACCATGCCTGGCAGATCCAGTTTATTGATGGTGCTATTCAAACTATATCCTTTCTAATTTTCTGCCTGTTGCATCTATAAATTACTAATATAGATGTTCTGGAGTCTCCAGCTACAATAGTAGACTTGTGTATTTCTCCTTGCAGTTCTTTATATTTTTGTCTCATGCAGATTGACACTGTTGTTAGGCACATACCCATTAAAAATTGTTGCATCTTCTTGAAGAATTGATCCATTTATCATTATTTAATACTCCCATTATCTCAGTAAGTTTACTTTTTCTAAAGTCTTTTTCTGGAATTAATATAGTTACTGCAGCTTTCTTTTGATTAGTGTTAGCATGATATATCTTTCTCCATATTTTTACTTTTACTTCTTTCTATATCTTTATATTTAAAGTGGACAAAATATATTGGGTCTTGTTTTCATTATCTACTCTGACAGTCTCTGTCTTTTAATTGGTGTGTTTAGACCATTCACATTTAGAGTTATTATTAATATAGTTGGATTAATATATCCCATATTTATAACCATTTTCTATTTATTACATTTGTCTTGTGTTTCTTTTTTATCTTCCCCTCTTTTTATGCCTTCTCTAGTTTTAATAGAGCATTTTATATGATTCAATGTTCTCTCTTCTCTTAGCAAATTAATTGCTTTTTTAGTGGTTGCTCTGGAGTTTGCAGTATACATTTGTCATCTAAATCTACTTTCAATTAACACTATCCCACTTCATGGGTAGCACAAGCACTTTGTAACAGAGTATTTCCTCTTTCTTCCTCCTATCCCTTATAAGATTGCTGTCATCCATTTCCCTTATCTACAAGTTATAATCATCCAACACATTGTTGCTATTATCATCTTGAACAGTTATCGATTAGATCAGTTAAGAAGAAAATATTTTATTTTACCTTTATTTATTTTTTCTTTAACACTCTTCCTTCCTTTATGTAGATCTGAGTTTCTGACTCCTATCTTTTCCTTCTCTTAAAGAACTTCTTTTAACATTTTTTTGCAAGGTAGATGTACTGGTGGAAAATTCCCTCAATTCTGTTTGTCTGACAAAATCTATTTCTCCTTCATGTCTGAAGGATCATTTCTCTGGATGCAGAATCTGGGTTGTTGGTTTGTTTCTTTCAACACTTTCAACATTTCACTCCACTCCCTTCTTGCCTTCATGGTTTCTGACAAGAATACTGATATAAATTTTAGCCTTGTTCCTCTATAGGTTTTTATTTTATTCTCTCATGCAATAGACTGAATATTTGTGTCTCCTCCCTGCCAAATTCATATGTTGAAATCCTAACCCATTGTGTTAGTATTTAGAGGTGAGGCCTTTGGGAGGTATTAAGAATGAGGTCATGAAGATGGAACCCTCATGAATGGGATTAATGCCCTTGTACTAAAAGGCTGGAGAGCTCACTAGCTTTCTTTCCGCCATGTGAGGATACGATAAGAAGCCATCAACCTGCAAAGCAGAAGAGGCGCCTCATCATCCATCCTGACACCCTGATCTCAGATTTCCAGCCTCCAGAACTGTGAGAAATACATTTCTGTTGCCACTTGTCTATGGTATTCTGTTACAGTAGCCTAAACTGATTAAAACATCTTGTTTCTTTCAACATTTTCTCTTTGACTTTGGTTTTCTGCAGTTCGAACATGATATCCCTGTATGTTGATTTCTTGATATTTAATCTGCTGGATGTCCTTCAAGATTTCTGGGTCAGTGGTTTGGTGTCTGTCCATAATTTTGGCAGATTCTCGGCCATTACTACTACAAATATTTCTCTTGCTTCATTCCTTCTTTCTTCTCTGTCTGGTATTCTTACTGCATGTATGTCACACATTTTGTAATTGTTCCATAGTTTTATGAATATTATGTTCCTTTTTATTCCTTTTTTTTGCATTTCAGTTTTGGAATTTTTGTTTTGTTTGGAGACAGGGTCTTGCTCTGTTGCCCAGGCTAAAGTGTAGTGGCATTGTCATAGCAGCCTAGAACTCCTAGAATCAAGTGATCCTCCTGCCTCAGCCTCTCCAGTAGCTGGGACTACAGGCATGCACCACCATGTTGGATAATTTGTTCAAATTTTTTGTGTAGAGACAGGGTCTCCCTATTGCCCAGGCTGGAGTTTTGGAAGTTTTTATTGACATCTTCAAACTTACTAGTTATTTTATAGGTAATGTCTAGCCTCTTGGTGAGTCCATCAATGGCATTTTTATTGCTTTTACGATGTTTTTCATCTCTAGAATTTCCTTTTGATTCTTTCTTAGAGTTTCTATCTCTTTGATTACATTACCCATCTATTTTTTACACATTGTCCACTTTTTTGTTAGACCTCTTAGCATATGAATCATAGTTATTTTAAATTCCTGGTTTGATGATTCCGAAATCTCTACTGTATCTGAGTCTAGTTGTGTTGTTGGTTTAGTCTCCCCAAACTGTTTTTTCTTGCCTTTTAGCATATCTTATAATTTTTTGTTGAAAGCCACACATGATGTATTGCATAATCGGAACTGAGGTAAATAGGCATGGATGCGGAGAGAGAGGAACACTCCTACATTAGTGGTGGGACTGCAAACTAGTTCAACCTCTGTGGAAAGCAATATGGAGATACCTTAAAGTGATACAAGTAGATCTACCATTTGATCCAGCAATCCCATTACTGGGCATCTACCCAAAAGAACAAAAGACACACTATAAAAAAGATGCCTGCACTCGAATGTTTATAGCAGCACAATTCACAATTGCAAAGCTGTGGAAACAACCCGAGTGCCCATCAATACATTAGTGGATTAATAAAATGTGGTATATGTATACCGTGGAGTACTATTCAGCTATTTTTTTTAATCCCTGTTATCTTTGGGTTCCCTAGAAACTCCTTAAATACTCTAAGCCCTGAAGTTTTTTAGCCATAAGCCTGTGTTCAGCCTTTTCAGCTGCTGGCTATGAGGAAATGAGCTTTCACCAGGTACCAAATCTGCCTAAGCCTTGATCTTGGTCTTCCCAGCCTCCAGAACTGTAAGCAATAAACGTTTATTGTTTATAAGCCTCCCATTTTATGACATTTTTGTTATAGCAGCCCAAATGGACTAAGAAAATCTCTGATAAAATAGTTTCCTTGAAGACAAGCAGAAAACTGAATGCTCTGGGTCGCTGTTTTCCCTGTCCATGCTGGAAGCAGGAGGAGGGTTTTCTCTGCTCT
Organism: Mirza zaza; assembly: GCA_008750895.1. Lineage (NCBI taxonomy): Eukaryota > Metazoa > Chordata > Mammalia > Primates > Cheirogaleidae > Mirza > Mirza zaza. The sequence goes on from VSMD01014608.1 coordinate 8,953, forward strand.
TCACTGAGAATTTGATGGAGTACTTGGAGGTAAAACTCATAGAGATGTGAGTCCTAGGGCCTCCCTAGAGCTTTTAACTTTCAAGCTAGTCCACAGTTGGTCTCCAGAAATTCATCAATTACACCTTCAGTTTTCATACCATTCCTGGCTCTGACATCTTCTGCTCCTGGCAAGCTTTATTTGCCTGTCTCTTCATTTTTCATGGTGTCAGTTTAGCCTGTAACCTCAATTCTCTGATGGATCTAAATAGCTTTTTCTTGTTGTGACAATAGAAGTGATGACCGCCGAGCTCTTTACACACCCAAGCAGAAGCCAGAAGTTGTCATGTATTTAATTATATATCTCTTTTAAATCCCATAAGATATTGTTACTATTATTTTATATAATTGGGATCCATTTAGATGTGCACATGTATTTACTATTTTCATTCTTCTTTATTCCGTTTTCCTCTATAATTTTATCTGTAAGATTTTTACTTTTGTCAAAGATAGCCCTTTATAAATCTTTAATGTAAGTCTATTATGAATTAACTCTCTGTTATTATTTGCCTAAAAAATGTCTATTTCTCTTTTGTTGCAGAAGAATATTTTTGCTGGCCATAACATTCTATGTTGGATACTGTTTTCTTTAAGCATTCTGAATGTATCATTTCATTATCTTCTGGCTTTAATTGTTGCTGTTGAGAAGTCAGCTGCCATTTAAGTAGCTGTCTACTCTATTGAAGATAATCTTTTTCTTCTGCAAGCTCTTAAAATTTTCTCTTTGTCTTTGGTTTTTATCAATTTCACTATTGTTTTTCTAGATGTGTATTTCTTTGTGTTTATTTTGCTTGGAGTTCATTGGGAGTCTTAAATTGTGGATTAATATCTTTTATTAGTTTGAAAAATTTTCAGTCACTATCTTTTCAGACTTCTGCCCATTTTTTCTCTATTTCTTTTGGGATTCCAAATAAACTTTGTTAGATCTTTTCATTGAATTCTCGATGTCTTTTACTTTCTCTTCTGTGTTTTCCTTACTCTTCTCTCTCTCTCCTACTCCATTCTGGATAAGGTATTCTAACTTTGCTTCCAATTCACTAATTTTCTCTTCAACTGGTCTACTATGTTGTTAATCCAATCTATTGGGTTCTTAACTTTAGTTATTGGATTTTTCAGTTCTACAATTTCCATTTGGTTGTTTCTCAAAGCTGTTAAGGTACTTTTTATATTTTTCAGCTTTCTGCAAAATTTTTCAACTTTGTCCTCTATATCCTTGATAACATAAGTATCATTGCATTAAAGTCTGTCTCTGATAATTCTAATATATGGAATCCCTAGAGGTCTTTTCCCCTTCTTTGTTGTTTCTGCTGGTTCTTTTTCATGCTGTCTTGTGACCCAAAGTGTCTGGTTTTCTTCAATTGTGTGCCATATATTGTAATTGAAAAATTATTTGTAGAAATAATTTGAAGCTTAGGATGATGTTATATTCTTTCAGAGAGGATTTTCACTTTTTTCCTTGAAGAATTAGCAGTCTAGAATCACCTTAATTTAACTGTAAGATTAAGATTGTCTAGGCTGGGTGCTGTGGCTCACACCTATAATCCCAGCACTTTGGGAGGCCAAGGCAAGAGGATTACTTGAGCCCAGGAGTTCAAGGCTGCAGTGAGATATGATCATGCCACTACATTCCAGCCTGGGTGTCAGAGTGAGACCTCAACTCAAAGAAGAATAAAAAAGAATCGAGGTTAACTAGGTTGCCCAGATGACACTAAGCTGAGTTGCAGTGCCTGTGCAGGCTGGTTTACCACACCCTTATTCCCTGAGAGTAGCTCTTCAAGGTCCCAACACAAGGACTTCACCATGGCCTCCCACCATGGCTTGAAAGTCTGAGGATTCAGCTTAGCATCAAGAAGAAAAGTCTCCAGCACAGAAAAGGATCAGTACTTCTTTCCCCATCATTTTTGTACTCAAGAGGCAAATTCAGACTGAATGTCTATCAAGGAAGTCATGGGACAGGCAGAACAGAGCAAGAGTGAACCCCAGAGCAATGCTCATGCCTGGCAGAGAGGCAATGTGGAAGAGTTTTGAAAGCCAGCTCTGGAGGCTGACTGCTCCAATCTATTCTGGAGCTGCCACTTACTGGCTGTGATATCTTGAACAAATTGCTTAGTCCCACAGTGACTTATTTTGTCTTAATTAAAAATTTGTTAAAAATGGAGATAAATATAGTACTTCCCTCATAGTGGTGTCATAGATACTGAGAGTTAATTTCTACTTCACATCCATTAGACTGGCTATTACCTTAAAACAAAACCAGAAAACAACAAATGTTAATGTGGATGTGGAGAAATTGGAATCCTTGTGCATAGCTGGAGGAATGTAAAATGGTGCAGCCACTGAGGAAAAACAGTGCTATAGTTTGAACCCCACAAAACATGTGTGTTGGTGGTTTAATCCCCAATGCAACAGTGTTGAGAGATGAGATAGATGAGGCGATTGGGTCATGAGGGCAGAGCCATTATAAAAAAGAAAGGATTAATGCTAATATCATAGGATTGGATCCATGATCACAAGAGTGGGTTTGTTATGAAAGCTAGTTTGGCCTCCTCTTATAAAGAACATAAATTTTTTTTTTCTCACAGTTCTAGAGACTGGGAATTTCAAGATCCGGGCACCAGCAGGTTTGGTGTCTGGTGAGGGCGTGGTCACAGCTTCCAAAATGGCGCCTTGCCTGCTGCATCCTCTGGAGGGGAGGAATGCTGGTCCTCACAGGGCACGAGAGGGGAACAGAGTGAACCCACTCCCACAAGCCTTTATATAAGGGCATTAATTCGTTCATAAAGCCCTAGTGACCTAAATACCTCCCACAGGCCCTACCTTCCGACGCTATCACTTTGGGGAATTAAGTTGCAACATGAGTTTTCGAGGGAACAAAAACACTGAAACCATAGAAATCCTTAGAAAAGGAAGGAAATTCTGACACATGCTACATGGATGAGGCTTGGAGACATAATGCTGAGTGAAATGTCAGTCATGAAAGGACAAATACTGTACGATTCCACTTACATGAAGTACCTAAAGTAGTCATGTTATAGAGAAAGAAGGCAAATGGTGGTTGACAGGGGGGAGTGGGAGGGGACAGGTGGTGGGGGAGGGGAAGTCAATGTTTCCTGGGTATATAGTTTCAGTTTTACAAGATGAAGAAAATTCTGGAGAAGAATGGTTATGATGGTTGCACAACAATGAGAATGTACTTAACGGCACTGAATTGGACATTTAAAAATGCTTAAAATGGAAAATTTTATGTTACATGTATTTTACAATAATAAAACATTTTTTGAAGAATAAGAATTAATTAATTTAACTTAAGAGAGAAGGAAGAGTTAGGGGTATGGCTGATTCAGCTGGGAGGCTCGCTCCTGTCAGATACAGTTCCCCACCTGGAGCAGATGGGTGACAGTGAGTCGCAATGGGAACAATTCAGATAGAACCCACATTAGGAGATGATCTCCTCTTACAAAAGCCAACGGAGCCCTCAATCAGGGCTGTCAGGAACCTTCCAGATCTTTGAATGGGACTTCAGGGAGGCAGTTTACTCCAACACAAAACAGTCACCAGCACCTCAGATAATTAAACTCATAGTTACCTGACTCTTCCCAAATCCTTCCTTGTGGCACTTTGCATATGAGAAATACTGAGAGGTATTTTAGAAGAAAAGGATGATTCCATGAACAAATGCGTTTGGGAAATGTTGCATTATGTAAAAGTCAAGAGGTTTCTTCATTGCAGGAATTCTCAGAGGCTTTAGTATCCCCATGTGCACTGTGAATCTCCAAGAGGAAAATACAGTATGCATACTTGCCCAAATTTAGTTCACGTGTAATCATTTTTCTGAGAATGCCTAAGTTCTGAGGTGCCCAATTTAGAGAATGTTGCTCCTGGACATAAAGTTTTCCAGCAGTGAAAGAAACAGACAGAGAGAGAGAAAGAGTGAGGCCAAACTACATAGATTTATTATGTGCTCCCGGACAAGGTCCTGGGGTCCCAAGAGAGGGAGGCAAGAAGTCACGTCTGTTTGAAGGGGGTGAGGCCTTTTATATCGTTTGGGCTGGGCTAGGGACTTTTGGCAGGAAGAGCTGGGGTGACCTTTGGTGGTCATTGAGAAATAGGAGGGGCTGGCGGTATCTGTGGAATCCAGGAGCCAAAATGTTCTTATCCAGGTGGACCTCTGGGTGTGGTTCTTCTTAGTGCGGCTTGGCAGTTTGTCCTTGGTGGGTCTGATCTCATAAGCCTTTTCTTTTTTGATCTAGGGAGGGGAGGGGGCCCCACCACCAGCCTTACACTGGACAGATGCAATACCAGAAGAGGTACCTTCTCTGAGTGAGGGGACCCCCTCAAAGTAGACACTACTTCTCTTCATATCAGCTACTTAAAAAAAGAAAAGCTTAATTGGCCCCTTGGGAGGAAAGAGCTGGGCATGATGGGAAGGAGAGACTAAGTAAAAGTTTCTCAGAACTGGGGAGGATTGGGGACTAATTGCTAACAATCTTTACCCAGGGTGTTTGTTGTTTGCTTGCTTTCTGAATCAACTGGGGAAGAAAGAATGAGCTTTAAAAAATAGAGTGCCAGAATCCCTTCTGCTGTGCCCACACTTTCCAGAATTTGCCCTACCTCCTCTAAGCTCCATATGTTCAGTCTTGTTACATTTCTTCCTAGCAGCCTTGCCTTGGCCTGTGTTTCAGACTTTTCAAAAAAGATTTTCATCAAAATAGTAAGATTCAAAATCTTTCTACTCATTTAAATGAAAGATTCAGGTAACAAGAATACTCTAGTCCCAGAACTTTTTGGTTAAAGTTTCACTGAGATTTACTGGATACACCCAGATTTTTCTTTGAAATGTCTCTTTCTTTCTTCCTTCCTTCCTTCCTTCCTTCCTTCCTTCCTTCCTTCCTTCCTTCCTTCCTTCCTTCCTTCCTTCCTTCCTTCCTTCCTTCCTTCCTCCCTCCCTCCCTCCCTCCCTCCCTCTCTCTCTCTCTCTCTCTCTTTCTTTCCTTTTTGCTTGATAGGTTATTGTGACCAAATTGGGTAAAATTCAAATTTTAGTAGCTATGAAGCATTACAAGTGATGAGGATCAGGGGGTTGAAGGTGTTGAACCTTCACGCACACTCTGGGACGTCCTTCAGTGTGGACTGTGAGAAGGCCCAGCTGGTTCCATGGGGCTCACACCCATCACTTTGTCCCCCAATGATCCTGTTCTTTTTATGCAGTCAGCTGCCATAAACAAAAGAAGTTTGAAGTCAGATGGAGGCAAAATAATCTCTTGCCATGGTTCCTGCCCAGATTTCTTCTCAGGAACAAAGACATCTTGAAGGAAGAAAAGGTCAAATTGACTTCCATATAATTGGACCCACATTTTGGGAGTTTTGCCATCACTCCAGAGTGGAGATTTAAGAAGCATTTGGAATTTGAAAGTTCTCCTTTAGGTCCCAGCAGAGGGCAGAGTGTTACATCCAGACTTGCACAGATTCCAGCACAGTGACGCACTAGGGCTCCTCACATGTGGTTGGTGGAGTTTCGGATTAATGAGATGTCAGGAATTTGGTGAGAGGGAAAACTAGCTGAGATAATGCTCTCTCCTTGGACCTTCCGGAAGCTCCAGCTGCAACCCTTCTTCCCGGCAGGGCCCAGGACCCACCTACGTGGGTTCACGGTGCTCATGCCGTCGAGAGACGGCCGCAGGTCTTTGACAGAACGGATCGTCTCCACCACGGACTCACTGGTTTTATTTTCATGGTAGAGATTATTCTGAAAACTAAAAACTATTACATGCTTGGCAGGTTGGTTTTGACCCATGTGTTTGTTATTCCGGCACACATCATGTGCCAACATTGCAACACGACCCACTGAGGAGCGAAAAAAGAAAGAAAGAAGAGAAAGGAGAAAAAATGAAAAGGAAGCTATTATAATGAGGCAGGAAGTCATCGTGCAGTTTAGCTCCTCCCCGGGATCCCTCCATGGCGGGCTCTCCCGACCCGAGTCCTCCACTGGAGAACGAGGAAGGGCAGCGGTGCCTCTCAAACTCCAGCTCCTTGCCTGGAGCCACGTGCCGGGGAGAGGGTGGTGTGAAGTCTGCTGCCATTGTTAACTTACTGACGAGGCCGGGCAGGGGTCCTTTGGAGAGCGGCCAGCATGTTTTGGCCAACTGAGCCCTTGAGTCTCACCAGGAAGACCCTCTGCCTTTCAGACAAAGAGGGGAGTTTCCCAGGCCCACATTCCAAATGTCTAAGGATCTCATTTTCCCCCAAGTGGGAAAACTGACTTTATTTTGTTTTTTTTTTCAGTCAGTGGAGAAATGGAGGCAGAGTTTATGGTAATCAAGAGCATTGATAAACTTCCATGTCTTGGCATAATCTAGTTATCCATCCATTTATTTTTATAATTATCTTTTAGAACAACACCAAAGATTTTAAATTACTCTCTGGTCTTTTTCATTCATAGAGACATTGTTTGGTGAAATATGAGTTTAATTTACAAAGCAGATATATTTTTAATAATCTACTACTTCTTTTTTCTGAGATTCTGCTAATTGAATCCTTTGTTAAGGCAATAGTATCATCTTAATTTAAACATACATAAATAATTCAGAAATAAGGAGAGTGGATGCCCAGCTCTGCAGCCAATCCCACGAGCAATATAATTTTTTGTGCTGATGTAAGTCTTATGTCAAATAAGACTTTGAAAAGGAAGGTATTTGGACCAGGGCTTCCGGGTCAGGATTCACAAAGCTTTTGCTCCGCCAGTGCAAGCCTGAGCCTGGCACTCCTCCACCTGCCCTCTGTTCCCAGCCTTGTCTTCCCCTTTCTCTGCTCATCGCCCACCTCTGCTTGCTCCAGCTCACGTGGTCTGCTGTATGCCCTGCTGCCTCCTGTCCCCAGCTCTTTTGCCTAAACTGCCTCCTTTCCTCACATCTGCCACCCGGACTCCCACCCAAACTCCTGCCCAGTTTGGAACCCTGTCACACACTGCGCCCCCCCCCCCACCACCTCCCTTTCCTCTGAGACACCCTCTCTCCCTTTATACTTCCCTATTGCTTGGCAAGTCTGACGGCAATGCTTCCTATAGTCTGCCAGCATTTCAAAGTGTTTGTGTGGGCACTGCCTCCCCCACTAGCCTGCAGACCCTTGGCATTTGTTTCTGAGTCATTCCCTCATCTCTGCATAGCATGTCTTAAGGCCAGAAGAGGTGACGTCCATGAAGAATTAAATTGAGTGGACTATGGAGAGCTAGAAAGCAAGCAGCCAGGGAAGCTAAGTGAAAGTAAAAGATAAATGACAAACTGGGGGGAGATATTTGCCACTTTATCACAGTCAAAAGTTTACCATCTTTAATATATATGAACAAACTTTAAAAATAAAGAAAAAGACTCTATAGAAAAAATAGCAAGAAATGTGGAAAGTTCACAGAAACAGAAATGTAGATGGACTTTGAACATGGAAAAAGGCTCAAACTTACTCATAGTAAGATAAATGCAATTTAAAACTACATTGACCTAACAGACATCTAAGAGAACACTTCACCTAATAGCAGAATACACATTCTTCTCCTGTACACATGGAACATTCTCCAAGAAAGACCATATGCTAGGCTATGAAACAAGTCTCTATAAGTGTAAAAGGATTGAAGTCATACAAAGTAGTAATATGTTTTCCAACCATAGTGGAATTAAATTAGAAATCAAGAATAGAAAAAATTTGAGAAATTCACAAATAAGTAAACATAAAACTATATACTCCTAAGTGACCAGTGGGTTAAAGAAGTCACAAGAAAAATTAGAAAATACTTTAAGATGAACAAATATAAAACTTTAAAACTTATGAGAGACACAGCTAAAGCAGCACTCAGAGAGAAATTTATAGCTATGAACACCTATATTAAGAATGAAAGACCTCAAATCAGTAACCTAACCTTCAACTTTAGAAGACTAGAAAGAGAAGAGCAAACTAAACCTAAATCAGGCAGAAGGAAGGAAATAAGACTAGAGCAAAAATAAATAAAATAAGGACTAGAAAAACAATAGAAGAAATTAATGACCATAGTTTGTTCCCTGAAAAGTCAACATTGACAAACCTTTAGTCAGACAGCAAATAAAAAAAAGAAAAGATTCAAGTTACTAAAATCAGGA
>VSMD01014610.1:0-28615 GCA_008750895.1 Mirza zaza
TTTTTTGAGACAGAGTCTCACTTTATTGCCCAGGCTAGAGTGAGTGCCGTGGCGTCAGCCTAGCTCACAGCAACCTCAAACTCCTGGGCTCAAGCAATCCTGCTGCCTCAGCCTCCCAAGTAGCTGGGACTACAGGCATGTGCCACCATGCCCAGCGAATTTTTTCTATATATATTAGTTGGCCAATTAATTTCTTTCTATTTATAGTAGAGATGGGGTCTCGCTCTTGCTCAGGCTGGTCTCGAACTCCTGAGCTCAAATGATCCGCCCACCTCGGCCTCCCAGAGAGCTAGGATTACAGGCTTGAGCCACCGCGCCCGGCCTAAAAGGTAGTCTTAATTAGTTGCTATAAGGTACACTAGAGATCTCTGTATATCATCTGTGGGAGCGTTTTAATTTTTCAGTGGACACATATGGGAGGACTATTGTTTCTGTGAATATCTACTTGTGCACTTAGGCTTCTAGCATACATAGCTGACATTTGCCCAAGTCTTTTATCATATCTTGTTCGTCATATTTATATTGCTAGTATTAAAAGTTGTTTGAATTTATGTAATATTTGTTGGTCCAAGGATCTTAAAATTTTTTTACAGGGGTTTCTTACTCAATACTTATCCCCTTTACATTAAACAAATGGAAACATTGCGTAAATTCATATGTCATGTATAATAATTAAATCTATGCTTTAGATATGAAACAAGTAAATGAACAAGATTAAAAATATGACCTGAGTCTTCTTGAAGTTAATATTTTGTCCTTTTGACACTTCTTCCTCTGAGGTAATAAAATAAAAAGACTGAGTTTATCATCATACACCTACAGCCTCCAGAGTGATCTATTAAATCATAAATGGGATGATATTACTCCTATAACTAGGAATTCCTTCTATAGGAGGAAACAACAACAACAACAGCTTCAACACAGCTTTTTGCCTCTAACTCCTTGTCCACACTATGGGGGATGCCATACACCTTGGTCTATACCCTCAAAAGTAACATTTGAATAGGAAATGAGGCAGTCATGCAGATCCAACCTCGCTTCTTTGCTCCTTCTATTCTTTCACTAGACTTTAGCTACTCTGGCCATCTCTAAGTTTCAGGAGGAAGCTAAAATCTTTCATATTCCTGCCCAAGATATTCCTCCTGCCTGAAATACGTTTCTCCCCTTCTTCATCTGGCCAACATTTCGGCACCTTTCAAGTCTGCTGAAACTCACTTCTGTACTTCCCAGTATGAATCGACGAGCCTCTTTCCTTACACTCTTTAATGCACCTATAACTATTTGTAATTCTATATTTACATATGTTTGTATTTCTTTAATATTTTTCTTCTCCACAAGACTGTTTTTTTTACATTGATTAAGTTCACTGTCTTTTTTATCTCAAAGTATTACAGGGGTACAAATCTTTTGGTCACATGGATCACTTTTATAATGCTTCAGTCATTGTTGTAAGTGTGCCTGTCACCCAGATAGTGTCTATTGTACCCATTCGGTAGGTTTTCACCTGTCCCCTCCTTCCCCCTCCCCCCTTTTTGCTTTCCATTGAGTTTTACTTCCCTCTGTGCACATATGTGTTCATCAATTAGTTCCAGTTTAATAGTGAGTACATGTGGTGTTTGTTTTTCTATGCTTTATATACTTCATTTAGGATAACAGTTTCCAGTTCCACCCAGATTTTTGCAAAGGGCTTAATTCATCCTTCTTCATGGCTGAGAAGTATTCCATGGTGTACATATACCACATTTTGTTAATACATTCATGAATTGATGGGCACTTGGGTTGATTCCACATCTTTGCTATTGTGAATTGTGCTGTAATAAACATTTAAGTACGGGTATCTTTTTGATAAAATGGCTTCTTTTTCTCTGGGTAAAGATGCTCAATGTCACTAAGCATCAGGGAAATGCAAATCAAAAGCACAATGAGATATCTCCTTACTCTAGTCAGAACGGCTTTTATTAAAAAGTCCATAAGTAGATGCTGTCATGGATGTGTAGAGAAACACTCAAACACTGTTGGTGGGACTGCAAACTAGTACAACCTCTATGGAAAGCAGTAAGGAGATTCCTAAAAGAATGAAAAGTTGACCTACCATTTGATCCAGCAATCCCACAAGACTTTGAAGCAGGAATAGAACTGATGTTCAGCTGGTTCTCACTCCTATGGCTCGTGCAGGTTGCATCTGTTTTGTTCAGGATAGACACCCAGGGTCTACCACGGTAGCTGGAATACAGTAGGTGTTCAACACATTTGTTCAATAAAGGAGAGAATGACCAAGTCATGCAATGCCCTCATGGAATCAATTTTCCTGAATTCAATTCCTCCAGCCTCTACTGACCTCCTCCCCTTTATTTATTTATTTTTTTGAGACACAGTTTCATTTTGCTGCCCAAGCTGGAGTGAGTGCTGTGGCGTTAGCCTAGCTCACAGCAACCTCAAACTCCTGGGCTCAGGCAATCCTTCTGCCTCAGCCTCCCAAGTAGCTGGGACTACAGGCATGCGCCACCATGCCCAGCTAATTTTTTCTATATATATTAATTGGTCAATTAATTTCTTTCTATTTATAGTAGAGACGGGGTCTCACTCTTGCTCAGGCTGGTTTCAAACTCCTGACCTCGAGCAATCCGCCCACCTCAGCCTCCCAGAGTGCTAGGATTACAGGCATGAGCCACCGCGCCCGGCCTGACCTCCTCTTCTGTGTAAGGCATGAACAGAATGGCCAAAACCAGCAGCTTCAGCTTCAGCTGCAGCAGAAGAGAAAGGCAGACTCTCAGGCCCACACCTCCTGAATCATAACGCACTGTTTAATGAGATACACAGGAGGTTCCAACTACACATTAAAATTTAACTGTTCTGATTTAATGCACATGTATCTAACAAGCCTGAAAATGTAAGAAGCAAAATGACTGCTCACAGTCTTCTCACCTGTAAGCAACTTTCATGGTCTACCAAATGGGCTAATTATTATTTTCAATAGGACTGAAAAGTTCTGGGAATTTGCCAATTATTCTAAGCTTCTTAAATACTAACAGTAGTCTCTCTTGCAGATCTAAGCAAGAATGGTCATAGTTTTGATCCAAAGCAAAGAATGTTACAAATTCCAAGCTGATCCGGCATGGTCTTTTCATTGACTTGGGAGCCTTCTTTATCAGCCCGAATGCTGTAAGGAGGTCAGAGAGAGCAAACTCAATGATACATGCCAAGACATGTTTAAGTCAGCCCGGCATTTAGCATACCAGGTAGCTGCCAAATAAAAAAAATCTTGCATATTAGGCAAACTTTAATATGCGTAGTTGTCATAGCACTCATTAAAATTTTTGGCTCATAGTATTGAGAAAATTAGATAAGGCACTAATTTGGCTTATAACATCCTAAACCCAGAACCTACAAACAAAAGGCCATAGGTGGGCTACTAAATTGAGTATTTGATTGTGGTATCTGCTGGTGCAATAGGATGACTTAGCTTAATTCCATTAAATTTTTTAAAGATCCATAAACAGACAAAACCTATGCTTCAAATAATGTGAATTCAGGGCATCCCTAAGTATAGATTGAAGTATCAAAGCTACAGGAAAGAAATGGACACTTGTGGAGGCTCTCTAGCATTGCAAGGCAGCACAGGGTAGAAGTTAAGGTGTAGACTTCGGAGTCAACAGAACTTGACTCAATTCATGGTTCCCATCAGTAGTTGAGAGGCTTATCTAGAAATCAACCATACACTTTTTCTCAGAAAGGTTTTAAAGGATTAAGTCAAATATCAGATAATGTATGAGAGTTATTAACAATAAAAAGGGAACAATTTTAGAAAGCATTAAGCTTCCAGGGAACTTCAAAAGCACTCACAGTGGTATAAAATAGCCATAATCACAGCACTCTTACAGCAGAGGCTAGCATTGGATAGTCCATTCGTTCATTCAACTTATGTTGATTGAGAATCCACACGACATTGTTCTAATTGCTAGGGAATAAAAAGAAACAAAGATTCCATGACATGGAACTTCGAGTTTAATGAACATAATAAGATTTTTTAAAGTAATATTAAGACCATAATAACTATATGAAATGTGATAAATATTATGAAAGAAACCCACAGAATACTATCAGTAAATATTTCAAGAGAACTGGATTAAATATTCAGGCCAGAAAAAGTGGCATTTCAGCTAAGACATGAAAAAGACGAAATTTGCTAAGAAGGGGGCAGGGGAGCAATCCAGGTGTTATAGAGGTAGACATAGATGTAGCTTTGATGTCGGCAAAGAGGTGACACTGTTGGAGCAGTTGACCAGGCAAAGACCAAGATGACAGGAGTTCAGTTGAAGCTGGGCCTTGCAGAGCCCTGGGTGTCTTTCATTCTGGATGGAATGGGCTGACATGAAAGGGCTTTAGACAGATGAATGATGCGATCTCATCACCCCAGCATGCCCTGGTATGGAAGATGAATTAGAATGTGACAATAGTGGAAGCAGGGAGACTAGTTTATTAGAGGATGTCTTAAAATATGGGAACATAAATTTACTTGTAGCATATGCTTTTTGTAGGCATCCGTGCTGGAGCATGAAAAGGATGGGGCAGACTGAGGTTTCACAAGCTCACATTTCAGTTTCCTTTCACATCATTTTAAAACGTGTGTTTGCGGAGGGATTAACCACTGTTTATGTTGACTTACTCACTTCTAGCAAATATTTATGGGGAATTCTCATGTACCACTTACTGTCCAAGGCAGTGAGAATAAAGCAGAGAACAGAACACAGAAAGACATTGTTCTCCTTGATCATATATTCTAGCAGGACAAAAAATCAAACAAGTAAACAAATATATATATGAAAGATACCTGTGAAGAAAAATAAGTTCAAATAAGGGGCCTAGAGAGTAAAGGAAGGTGGTACAACTTGAAGATGATTAAAGGAGTTCTCTCAAATAAGGTGATTTTTTAGCAGAAATGAAGAGGAAGCCATTTAAAACCTAGAGAATGATCATTTCAGGCAGAGGCGACATTAAGTAAGTGCAAAGGCCCTGAGATTAGTGTTGTACTTAATATTTTCAAGAAACAGTCTGGAATTTGGTCAAAATCATAATTATCACCACCATCTCCATCCACATCCTCATCATCACCACTATCATCATCATCATCACCATCATCGTCATTGTCATCATTATGGCTACCACCACCACCATCATCATCAGTCATCATGTAACTTTGAGAAGGTTTCGTAGAGGCTCCATCCCACATGCTTTTAATATAACTCCAGCAGAAACAGTCATATGTTAGGCAGAAAAAGTCCAAGTCTTCAAGTACCTGTAGTTTTTATCACTATTTGGTGTTAGAAGTTAGGTGAGAAAGTCATTTTAAGGTACATACTTTTAGTCTTTAGCATGAGTAAGAATCAAGTGAGACACTTGATTATCCTGCCCATCCTTGTGTCAAAATTAGAGCCAGAGTGGGGCCCAGGAATTCACAGGTGCAAGCCACACCCAGGTGATTTATTGATACGAGTGGCTTAAGGATTATACTTCCAAAAATGCCATTTTAATATCTTCAGTGATTGAGGTCATACAACTCTTACAAATGGTAATTACCTCCACCATTGCATACCTGTGCTTCAACTCAATAATAGGAGCCTAAAATATTATTCTCCAGTTGCAAAAGTCACAGACAAGGCTAAGAAGAAGAACAAATCCTAATGAGAAACCATCTAATACCTGGAAATTGGTGAATAAATGAAACCAATGAGCTCAAATTCATTGCCACTTGGCATCCAAGACTGATTACACTTATTAATAATTTTTCTTCAATGTAACTCTTCTAATTGGTTTCAATGACAAATCTTTTTCTACTTATATGATTTAAGGGGGAATTCTTCAAACAGATGTAATTTATACGAAGTCTGATATTTGGCATTCTTAGGGAACAATGTTGTGGTCAATTAAGCTATGCAAAACATGAATTTCATAAGTATTGTTTATTTTCAAGTAATATTAGAGGATACAAATATGCTTAGCTTTTAAATAATTCTTTACAATGTTTCAATATACCAGTTGTAATAGTGAATATTAACTGTCCTTGTACTGGAAATTTTCAGAAGTGCTAATTAAAAGGGAATTCTGTTTAATAAGATTCTGAGTAATATAAAGCTGATGTAACTTAATTTTTTCCTTCAAATATTAATATTCACAACATAGAAATGCTGTGCTTTCTATAAGATTTTCTTTGCCTTTATATCAAATATCAGTTGATATTTTCCTCTTACTCTAATTACTTAGCAGCAAACAAATTCTCCTCTACACAGTCTTCAGGCCAAGATGATTATATCCTTTTAGTCAGTTTTCAGTCTTTAAAAGTAGTTATTGGATCATCATCCTGTTCTTCCTTAGGAAAGAAAAGTGATACCTACGATGGATCAGCTATTTGAATATGCAGTTTGGTTTTCTTCCCTAGTAATTAGCCCTTTTTATTACCTCATTTCAAAAGGGTAATAAAGGTCTGGAGGATATGTATTGTTTTTGAAAAACATAAACCCAAGATTATCATTTGTAGAAACATAGCAAGAAATATTAACAAACAAAACACTAATTTTAGATTAGACTTTGAGATTCTGACCTTAGTAATTTGTTAGATGATTTGCCACACTGAAATTTTTTTCAAGATGCTTTTTAAAATAATTATGGTTATTATTATAAATAACTTTAGATGGAAGTTGAGTTTAAAAGTAGCACTAATATTTTTACATCCATGTATTAAAAAATCACTTTTATATTTAGACTCAAAACTTAAAATTACTCTCCCTCCCTCCCACTTCCAACCTGGGTCCCAGCATAATGTTAATTATTTAATTGAGTGTTTTCTCTGAATATTATCTTGGGTCTACATTAAGCACAAAGAGTTTTTTTAACAGATTTGCTGCCATTGCCCCATTAGGCTGGTCAGTAAAACTAAAAGACATTTAAATCACAAAACCCAATAAAATTGAATTCTAAAATCCAAAGTACAATTTTAATAGCTACAAGCAAATTTATTTTTGGCCAAACCTTACCTGATCTACCCCACAGACCAGGTGCCAGTGAATCAGGATGCGACTCTGAGTATAGTAAAGAGATTTATGATTTTTTTTATTTCTCCCCCACCTTCCAAAGGGCAGTCTCGAAATCAGAAGGGCCAATGAGGCTGCTTCTCAAATCATGTTATAGTCCTAATCAGCCCCTATGATGATGCTGTTTTTCTTGCAAAAGGGACACAGAATTCATTTGGTCTTTGCTTAAAAGGATGATATATACATCCTTTTGCGTGTATTTGGTCTGACATGTAACAGACTAGGAGAGGGCAAGAGCTGGGTTAACAGTAGCCTTTTGAAGCTTCCCTTAATGACCTCTGCAATCTCACATAACTGAGGGAAAGCTGTCCTTATTCTTCTTAGCGTTGCCAATGGGAGATCATTACACGTGCACACATACAATTTTATTTTAATTGGTTTTTAAACTATCTCCTTGGCAGATATATTCATTTTAAGTATTGCAGGTGTAAATCACCAGGATATAGGAGGAGACTCGGTTACAGTCCTTCCCATGGGGAAATTAAACACAGATTACATGGCCACCTGAGGCGTTTGCCTCATCCGCCAAGATTTCAGGTTTCTGTTTGAAGCATTGCTAATACATTCCTTTGGTTGTGGCTTTTAAGTCCCTTGTGTGAGGAAGCTTAAAGTAATAGGAAGTTGTTCATTGACTAGAAGGATTGCAACAATCCGAGACAGGCTGATTCTTGATTATCTGTTAGCCAAGGAAAAGGGATTCGTCTCCTGTGTCTTGGACTCGTTCCGGCCGGAGTCTGCTGTGGCATGTCAGTACCGACGCGAAACGTGGAGTCTCCTGCAAGCTGGGATCTCAGTATCTCATCCATTTCCTGGCATGCACACTCCTTAAAAACAGGGGCCATAGGCTTAAAGTTCACGGTTTGCAGAAGGCCTGGGGCAGAGGGAGCCCAGAGGAAGTGCTCATTAGTATTCACTGAAGCAAATCAAATTATTGGATCATTTATTCAAGAGAAATTGACTGAACATTTATCAGGTTAAAAGATCTATTGAACACTTGTGTGGAATATAAAAATAAATATGATGCAGAAATTAACCTTAAGGAATTTGTAGTTTATTAGAGGAGTTTCAATTTATTAGTATGAGTTACAATCACTGGCAGATACAAAGCCGAAGATGATAGGCAACGCCAGAAGGTATCAGTTTTGCATTTTTTAAATTATTTTCAAAATATATTTCCATACTGATTATTCAATATGAACTGATGCTTTGGAAGACACTCTGAAATATATTAATACTAAATGCTATATAAATATGAAGGATTATTATAGTTTTTGTAAATAGCTCTGTTGTTTCTCAAGATACCCGATTTTGGAGCCATTGCTTTAGGGGACTCCTTCTTCCTAGATGTCTGCTGCACATCTCTAAACAGAAGATGCAGGAGATCTGTAAGGTCATCATGTTGCCCTAGCTGCACATAAGAATCACCTGTGAAGCTTTCGAAACGCCCATGTTCAAGTTAAACTCCATACGACAGAGTTTGAATCTCTGGAGGTGGAACCCAAGAATGACCACTTTTGAAGCTTCTCTAAGTGATTCCGCTGGTTTCCAGCCTTGTCTGCATTTACACCTCATGAGTAGCTCCTAAACACCAAGTTTCACCCCAAGAGATTCTGATTGATTTGCCTGGAATAGAGCTTTAAAAATCTAAGTTCAATAGTAATGTGTAGCCAGGACTGATACCCACAGGGTTATGGGATAACAGAGCATCTTAATTACAGGGAATATATGGCAAAAACAGTCATTTGTTTTTGTCACTGGGTATTGTTTGCAGGTCATCTTGTAATAATTAAGTATTTAATCAAATCCAGTTTAAGAGACTAATGTGTTTACTTTTTCCCAGTTATAAGTGGTTATAAAGATGATCAGAAAGGGTTTCTATCCCTAAACCTTGGACAGGTTGGGCCTGGGAAGGCAAGAATTCTCCTGGAATTCTTGGCCTCATGAGCTGTTGTGGTCACTCTTAGTCATTCCTCTTCAGTGGAAAAAGCCCAGGCATGAGTAGCGTGTAAGTGCATGTGACCATTTCAAAACAATGTCACCACCTATGCAAACCGCAGTCTGGGAAAAAAATTTATTTATCCCGTGCACATCTTACATGGATAAAACAACACATTGTGTTATTTCAACTCTCATTTGTTTGTAAATACTTTTACATTTGTTTATAATCCCTGATACAGTTTGGAAATTCCTTAAAGTATCAGTTTCTCAAAACTATTGACATAAATGGATCTTTCTGATGTATTATATCAACCGTTTATAAAGTATTGCAAAATTGAAAGTTTATTCAAAACTTCAGATACCTCTCACCAAAGGCAAAATTATCAACTTTAATTTCAAAAGTCTACATAATTGTATGCTGGTTTTACAATGTTGAGAGAGTTTGTGTGATTTTTATGCAGTTAGGACAATAATGTAGACAAACGCGAGAGTGAACGCATGGTTAAAGAATATTAAGCTGCTAATATTCTTATTAGTAGCTTATGCTGATCAATTTTACAGTACTCAGTACAATTAGTCCCCAACATGGCCAATGGGTTCTCAGAAACTGGGACTTTAAGCGAAACAGTAACAAAACCAATTTTACCCTTGGCTAATTGACAGAAGTAAGAGTTAAGTCCCCATGGTATATTTCTAGTTACAAAAACATCACCAAAATTCTAAATAAAGATGCAAAGCACTTCTAATATTAAACGTTGAAATAAATGTGAGCTATACACATATTTAAGAAAGATTAATAAAAATAAGTACCCAATTTTTGGTGAATCAGTGAGTCATGGTGGTTGTAGTGGTGGTGGGTTAAATCAGGATTAATGTTTGCAAAGTGAAAATTTTATGGAAGACCTTCACCCACCACCCAGGTAAAAAACAAGCAATCACCAATATGGTGGGCTTGCTGAGTGCTTTTGTACTGCATTGTTGACTGGTGTGCATTTATATGATCATCGTCTACTTTACAGATTTGTATTTGGCAATACTTGTATTCATTCATTCATTCATTCATTCATTTCCAGCCTGCTTATTCCAGTTCAGAGCCCCGCGTGGCCAGAGCTGCTCTTCTAAGATCAGGGTGCAGGGCAGGAGCCCACGCTAGCCCGTCACCATCCCACGTGCACACCCACACTCACTCACACTAGGACGATGTAGACACACCAGTTCACCTAACATGCACATCTTTGGGATGTGGGAGGAAACAGGATTGCCCCGAGAAAACCCACAGCAGACATGGCATGCCAACTCCATACAGACAGCAGCCATGGCCAGGCATCGATTATTTTTTTAGTCAACTTTATAACTAAACGTCAATGTTAGAGAGCCTGGCGTACTGAATGATCTTACTCCTGACCAGGTCAATGAGATATCCATGGATTTCATTTACTGTGTGAACTTTTCTCCCATAAACCAATACGCCTTGAGAACTGACTTAAAAAGCAAGCAATAAAACAAAAAAAATGAATCACTGCTCATACTGTTACTCTTTAGAGAAGCATCGTTAGTGACCAGAAGGAGAGAAGGAAAGCAAACATAAGAGAATGATGTGGCTAGCTCACTTTATAAACGCCATTAAATGAGTCACAGAACTTTCTTAACCTTGGGAAACTGGTAAAAAGGTAATGGCTGCGTATCGATGTCTTTCATCTCTCTGCGTAACATCCCTTTCTCTATGTATTGCCACCCGCTGGCCTTCATCGCCTTCCTTCTGTCTCTCAGTTCCCACAGTTAACACTCTAGCTTCTTCACCAGAGTTATTATCTTCAATAACTTCCCATGGTCTGTGTTTTTCCTTCACTCTCTTCTCATCAAAATCCTCCTCCTGGTGGGGCACCTTTTTCCATTAATGTGATAGGTACATGCTAACATAGTTAAAGGTGCTAATGGATTAAAGAGTTATTGCTTATTACATCATCCTTTTAAAAGGAATTTTTTTGGTAAAACCCAAAGGATTGATGTTAATATTGGGAAGAACATTTATGGTTTAGTAGCGGAAGACTTTTCAGCACACGCCAGTTATAACGTGTAAATAGAACCTGCTAAATCTGCAAGTAGAGATATCTATAAAATTATTTTATATTACAGAGGCACCACTACTTAGGCACTTTTAACTTGTCAACTTTATAGATACCAAAGAGATGCAAAATACAATGCAAGAGCATGCCAACTCTGCCTGCCACCAACAGGCATCATTAGAGATTGAGTGGCCCCTTCTGCCTTCAGGCAGAGTGCTTTATTGGCTGTTTTACTTAGTTGTGAGGTGTTTTGGGAACATGGACCATTGTACAGGAAGAGTTATTCATTCAGTAGGCAGAGAGTGCTGTTTATATGTTATCTGTGTTAGTTAAAGACAGAAAAAGTGACAGACAAGAATGGAAGAACGTCAGACTATAGCTAGAGAATAAGCACCGAGTTGAATGCCTATTAGTTAATATTAATTCAAGAAAAGAATAGAAGTTCATTAGGGAACCTAAAGATTTAAAAAAGGAAAAAAAAATTAAAATTGTGGCTGACGAAACTTCTCCAGCAAGTCACAGTGACTCACACAGGTCCTCAGACCCGGCCACATCAAAGGGAGTGGCTACAGGAACCAGGACTGATGCTGTCCCAGCCTCTGCTTTATGCTGACAGAGAAGGAGGAGGAGGGTGACACTGGTTTGTTTTAGAAAAAAAGATGCTTTGTAGAATATGTTAGCAAGGAAGAGACAAGTATGCCAAATTTTTGATGATTAGAAGAATCAACTCACATTCCAGTTGAGTAAAAATACTTGGGCCAGGCGCGGTGGCTCACGCCTGTAATCCTAGCACTCTGGGAGACTGAGGCAGGAGGATCACTTGAGCTCAGGAGTTCGAGACCAGCCTGAGCAAGAGCGAGACCCCGTCTCTACTAAAAATAGAAAGAATTAGCTGGGCCTGGTGGCGTGCTTCTGTAGTCCCGGCTTCTTGGGAGGCTGAGGCAGGTGGATCGCTTGAGCCCAGGAGTCTGAGGTTGCTGTGAGCTAGGCTGACGCCACAGCACTCGGGCCCAGGCAACAGAGTGAGACTCTTGTCTGGGATGGGGGAGGAGGACTTGAGGCTGAGTGTGACTTGAAAGGAAAGGACTTTGGAACATTCTTTCAGGATCTAAACCATTAATAAGTAAAGCAGCTTCCAGATCATTCTTCCTTAGTTATTGATGTAAATATTTTTACCATTTTTAAAACTGGCAACATTTGGAGGCATTCACAGTTTGTAAAGTCAGGGTTGTAAAAATAGAAGAGTTTCTATTTGTTAGTATAATTATCATTGCTGTAGCCTTCAATTTTTCACAAAAATTCAAAAATACATCTTTTGAATCTCAAAACTGCATCTTACCTTTAAATTATTTTTTGTGCTTGAATGCTATAATAATATTTGCCTAAGGATAACACAAATATATTTATGATAGTAGCCAAAATTAGAAAATAAATTAAATGCCCAGAAATGAAGAACAAGAAACCATGGTCTGTATATAGAATGAAATATTATGTAGAGATTAAAATTATATGAAACAGTCTTACATTAAACAAAAAAAGAAAATATGCAATTGCATATACAAAATCTATATTTAGAAAATGCCAGACACACTGATAACCATTGTCTTTAGGCATTGAAACCATAGGGGAATTTGTTCCTTCTATTTATATCTTCCCAATTTTTTATATTTACTTTTAAAATAAACACAAACTTTTTAAAGTGATTTTGCCAGGCAAGTGTGAGATTGTAATGTGTTGTTCTTTCACTCATCAGGAAAGGTGAAGCGGAAAACTAGGTCTTGCTATTTAGCTGTGATAAATGTTGATTTAATATTTTTAATTCTGATTTTTAAATATCAACTGCAGAGCTCATTACGAAAATAGTGTTGAAAAGTTCTCAAGAGTTGACAGAGAAACATTTACTGAAAATTCAAATTTCTCCGCTGACCACTGAAGATTTGACATTGCTCTTCTTACAGCAGCAAAGGTCACTGGGAATCTCTGCAGCACAGGAATCGAAACTCTTAAAAATGTTTGTTCAATTTGAGATGGGAGGGAAGAAATCCTTTATTCCTTTTCACTCTAATTTTCATGTGAGTTCCTTTTTTGTCAATTTTTTATTGTAAGATAATATATGCTTATTGTAGAAATTTGTACAATACATAAATATCTTTTGCAAAACTCATACTCCTACAATCCAGAGATAATCACTATTAACCTTTTTTTTAAATTTCAGAATATTCTGGGAATACAAATATTTAGGCTACATGTATTACCCTTGCCCCACCCAGGCGAAAGCTACAAGTGTGTCCATCCCCTAGATGGTATGCACCACACCCATTAGGTGTGAATATATCCATCCCCTCCCCCTCCCATTAATTTTATTTTTATTTATTTCCCTTCTCTCTGTCTCCACCTCTCTCTCTCTTTCTCTCTCTCTCCTCTTCCTCCACCTGTCTCAAAAACAGGATCACCCTGAATAGTCTGGGCAGCAGCCTGGAGGTATTTCAGTCATATCTCCCTTTGAGAAAGAATGTGCCACTCAGCTGTGAGGAGTGAGCTGGCAACAGTCTTCAGCTGCAGCCTTTTGAGATGTGTGCTGTGTTTGAGGAGCCACACTTGCCTACCTGTCCGCCTCCCGCAGGTGTGAGACCAGCAAGGTCTTCCAAAGCCCCTCTCCACCTATTTTTCTCCCATTTATTTCTTCTCCTTCGTCTGCCACAGGCATTATCCTGCTCCAAACTGTCTGCCTGCCAGAGGATTCAACGAACAGTTTTATATTTTGGTTTTTCTCATTTAACATTGAGTGGTGAGCATTCCCTAATGGCATTAAAACATTCTCATGTTATGGGCTCATTATTTAGATATATAAAATGTTGCCAATATTTTTGCCATTATAGATAATATTCTGATGGGCATAGCATTCAGATGCTTTACATGAGTTTCAGAATGTTTCTTCAGAATGGATTCCCCAAAGTGTAATTACCAGCTAAAGGTTCTTGCTACATTTTGGGAAACAGATTTTCAAAAAGACAGCACCAAATTATTTTCTAACTAGCAATTTATTCCCAATTCACTGAACTGTTATTCGATGCCGAGTGGGCGTCCTTAAAAATAACATTTCAATTAATATCTTTATAGATAAACCTGTGTTCATATTTCTCATTTTCAGCCCTTCCAGCTCTAGTTTCTGTGGTGTTTCTTCTGAGTTGCAGAGACCACTGTGTTGCCTCTTCTCCACTCCTCAACTACAGCCTCTGATAGAAACAGCAACCCCTGCAAGGCACTCAGAGTCTTCTCTGCTCGCACCTGATAATGACAGCAAGCCACAGAAAAAGGTGACTATGCTTTGGCGTCTTCTGCAACTATACCAATGCCCAGGAGCCCCCATGTCCCACTGAAAGGAAGTGCTTCAGCTGCTAGTTTCCCATGCTGCCACCTTCTGCCTTCCGTGGAAGATGCAGGAAACTATGCATGTGCCTGCTTTCTGCTGCCCGGGGGGTACTTCTGACAAAAGGTTAAGAGTGCATTGATGGACACTTACCAGAAACCAAAAGTCCAAAGCACAGCTGGTTTAATTGTATCGAGAAGAAAATGCAACCACCCCAGATGTAATTTATGAGCAACTGGAAGTGATTTGAACAAATCATTTAAAATTTTTATTTCTCCCAAATAACTACCAGGTTATTCAATCAATAACTCTTGATTGAATCACATGCCAAAGTCTCCTGTAGCTATTAATATATATTTTTTATTTTATCATCTGGAATTCAAAAAAGAATTGATGAGAGTCGTAGCAAAAGCAAATTTTATATGTTCTTAACTTTGGTCCAGTAATTTCACTTTTGGGCATTTAAGGAAATAACCAGGGAGTGGCTCAAAGATTTTGTTACAAGGGTATTCATCAAAACCTATACATAGGCATGGAAAACTGGAAATGACTTACACATGCAATAATGCCATTAAAATGCTATAAAATAATATTTAACCACATGTAAAAGTGCCATTGTTAAGTGATAAAAGCAAGATCCACAATGGTTTACATAGAATGACTTTGTTTCTATATATACATATGCATGCAACTATACCCACACTCATAAAAGATTGCAGAACTATAGATCAGAATGTTCATAATGCTGCTTTTAGTTGTAGAGGAAAAAGGGTAACATTTAAATTTATTTTTACTTGGCACTACTTTGAAAATTTGCTTTAAAAAGTATATTATTTTGTAATTAAAATAAATAATCATAAAAACATAATTTTCTAGATTCTAGAGTATATAATTGAAAAGCAGAGGCACACACAGCTATCAATTTTAATGAGACTCTGAGCTTCTTGATGCACATGTGTGCACACAGAGAAGCACACATGTATACACACACACCCGTTATTGGACACTATGACTACTTTCCAATGGTACAAGATCCTGATGCTGAAGTTAATGAATGACCTTAAAGCTTGACCCCTAAACTCTTTCTTTGGTGGAATGTACATCAAGGAAATCCTTTTCCCAATGTTGTAAACTGATGTATAGCTAAGTTATAAAAGGGCATGGCCCATGAGAGTTGTTTCCTGCGAAAATTATGTCAAGCCTGAAACCAAGTGCTGCACATACTGACAAAACAATACAATAGGGTTGATTAGTGTTTGTAGAAAGGCACACTCCCTTTTATTTATGCTAAATTTGCATTTTCTCAATGCCAAGGACTTTCAAAGTAATTCAGTTATTTTTCTCCTGTTATTTAATTTCCAAGGCTAGCTTCTTACGTGTATTTTAGGACCTAAATTTTACATAGTGTAGGCATAGATTCAGAAACTATTTCTGTTACAGTCTTGGTTTTGAGCTTTTTTTTTTTTTTACAGCCTGAATTGGTCCTAATAAGAAATGATGAGGTATCAATTTCATTAGTAATAAATGTTGAACTCTTTTACTAAGTGCCACAAAATGACAAAGGGCCAGGAAACAAACACATGTTAAGCCTACAAACTAGTGGAGATTGGGCTCCAACCTAAGGAATACTATGGGAGGCTATGGACTGTTGGACATTCTTTGCAAACACAAAGAAAAAGGCAGAAACAATGTTGCATGTAACACTTTATTGCTAGGTTTTCCAGTCTCATATCAAGGAGAGAAAATTGTTACCTCTGAAAAGTCAACTAAGATTTGTATCCATTAACCTGAACCCCCTTAATCGGGATTTCTACCTCATATGACTGGCAACAAGTCTGGGAGCAGCCGTGTGCATCGGCAGGGAGATGAATCTTCAGTATAGCTCCGGTGTGTTCTCCAATTCAGCTCTCTGTTCCGTAGCCCAACCCATGTATAAAGAGGCCCTACCCACTGATAAGGGACTTATTTATATTCCCACAGCCAGATTCTCTCACTGTAATCACGACTGCATCTAAGGTAAGCACATGACTCACACGCACTGGGCCTTTTCCTGAAACTTGGGTTCAGAGCCAACTCTCAGCTCTCTGTGGTCTCAGTGCCAGAGGTGACAGGCAAGAAGTGCAATCCACATGGGTATTCCCAACTCCCATTTAACTAACCATCTTAACCTCCTCCCTGATGTCAACTTTACTTTGCCAGAGATTTTAATGAGCACAAAAAAGGTGAAAGAGAAAGCATGAGGTCTGATAAATCTAAAAAACTGTGCAATCAACAATTAAACAGTTGAAAGTGTCATTCCCATTCTCTTTCACAGACAAGATTCTGAATCAGTATTTTCGACCAACAACCACCACCGACTTTAATCTAGTGCAATCAAGGCTCCATCTTCATCTACTAAAAATACTCTTTCAACCTTTATGACATTCACAAGTCAAAACTCAGGGCCTTTTCCTTCCTCCATTTTTCCCCCGTAGGCTGTTTCTCTTGTCTTAGACAGTGTGGACTATTGCTGTGGATCTTGGATTTTTTTTCCTTCTCCTAAGTTTCATGACATGTTTTAGTTGTCCTCCTGGTTATAACCATCATCAAGTCCTGTTGATTTAAATAACAGTCTAGATATAGCCCAGATTCAACCTTTTCTCATTACTTCTTACTACCACCTTTGTCCTAGCCATGTTGTAATTTAAATGGGTTTTTAAAACACCTCTACCTTATCTTCCAGGTTCCAGTCTTGTCCCTCTGCCGTGTATTTTCTGCAAAGAAAATAGATAAGTCTTTTTTAAATTATTTCACCACCTCATCTCCAGCTCTCTGATAGCTTCTTACTGCATTTTTAATAAAAGGCAAACACTTTAGAATGCCTATAGTCCCTGGAGTTTCTACCCCTGACTACCACTCTGACTTCTTTTGCCACTGTCCCTAAGCATGCTCTGGGCCACACTGATCTTACTGTCTTTAGAGCACTTGCACTCACTGTTCCAGGTCAAGAATGCTTTGGCTCCATGTGTCTGGATGGCCACATGTGCCTCATCTCTCTGTGTCTCTACTCATGCGTCGCCTCTATAGAGAGGCCTGACCACCCAGCTAAAGCGGCCTGGAAATCATAGTGTGTTACATATGACCACCTTATTTTGTCACTAACCATGAAACCTTGGGCATGTATTCTGTGCCTCAATTTCTTCATCTGAAAAATGCATCATATATATAGTTACATACTTCATTGAGTTGTTATATGGACTTAAAAGCTATTTTATTTGAAAAGTTTAACAACAAATAGAAAACCCTGTATACATTTTTGCTGATATTATTTTTATTAATATTTATTTTCTTTCTTTTCTCACTAGAAGATAAATTCTAGGCTTCATCTCTCTTGCTCATCATTTACTCTCAAGATGTAGAACAGTAAGACACATAATAAGTCCTCCATAAGTATTGCATATGAATGACTGAATAAAGAAATGACATATCCAACCACGGCTTTGGTCTCCAAAGGTTCTTTTTATTTTACCAGTTCTTTAGATGAAATTTCTTTTACCAGTGTTCTCAGATTAAACATTGGTTTCCTGAAGTGTTTCTCTGGCTTCAGTCTGTGATGGGGCTTACAGACCATATACCCAACCACCACAATGGGGAGAGACTTCTAAAAGGGTGAAAATTGGTCCTGGGACTCAGGAGACCTGGGATTGTGTATGAGTTCTGTGGCTTTACTTGCTTTGTGACCCAGAGCAAAGCACGAACTTTCTGGAGACTATATTCCCTTGTAGGTAATAATTATGAATCTCTACCTTCCATCTCAGAGTGTGTATCAAAACAAAAAGTTAATAGATGTGAAAGTGTTTTGTAAATTGTAACATAGTGTATAATTTTGAGGTATTGCCAAATACCTCAAATATGCTATTTCCATATATCTTTGATTGTGAATTGTGCTGTAATAAACATTTATTTAAGCACTGGTGTCTTTTTGATAAAATAATTTCTTTTCCTATGGGTAGATACCCAGTAGTGGGTTTGGTGGGTTAAATGGTAAGTCTATATTTATTTCTTTGAAAAATCTTCATGCTATTTTCCATAGAGGTTGTACTGATTTGCAGTCCCACTAATAGTGTGTAAGTGTTTCTTTCTCTCTGCATCCACACCAGCATCTATTGTTTTTTGAGTTTTTAGTAACCATTATGACTGGAGTAAGGTAATATCTCATTGTGGTTTTAATTTGCATTTCCCTGATGATTAGTAATTTTGTGCATTTTTTCCATGTTTATTGGCCCTTTGTCTATATTTTTTAGAAAAACCTGTTCATGTCTTTTGCTCACTTTTTTATAAGGATGTTTGTTTGTTTGTTTGTTTTCTTGCTGATTTATCTGAGTTCTTTGTAGATTCTGAATATTAGCCCTTTATCAAATGTATAGTTTGTGAATATTTTCTCCAATTCTGTAGATTGTTTATTTACTCTGTTGATTATTTCCTTTCCTGTGCAGAAGCTTTTTAATTTAATCAAGTCCTGTTTATTTATTTTTGTTGCTGCCATTGCATTTAGTGTCTTAGTCATAAATTCTTTGACTGGACTGATGTGTAGAAGAGTTTTTCCTACATTTTCTTCTAGAATTTTTATGCTTTCATGCCTTATATTTAAGTCTTTTATCCATTTTGAATCGATTTTTTTAAATGGTGAGAGATTGGGTCCTGTTTCATTCTTCTACATGTGGCTATCCAGTTTTTCCAATCCCATTTACTGAATGGGACTTCCTTTCCCCACTGTATGTTGTTGTCTGCCTTGTCAAAGATCAGCTAGCTGTAGGTGCATAGTTTTATGTCTGGATTCTCTGCTTTGTTCCATTGGTCTATGTCCATATTTTGTACCAATACCATGCCATTTTGGTTACTATAGCTTAGTACTAGTAGTATAATTTCAAGTCTAGTAATGTGATGCCTCCATATTTGCTCCTTTTGCTAAGATTGCTTTGGCTATTTGCATTCTTTTCGATTCTAAATGAAGTGTAAAATTATTTTTCCTAAATCTGTGAAATATGACATTGGTATTTTGATGGGGATTGCATTGAATCTGAGGAGTATGGACATTTTAGCAATGTTCATTCTACCAATCCATGAACATGAGATATTTTTCTATTTGTTTGTATCCTTTGCAATTTCTTTCATCAGCGCTTCATCGTTCTCCTTGTAGAGATCTTTCACCTCCTTGATGAATATATTCCTAAGTATTTTATTTTGTTTGTAGCTATTGTGAATGGTATTGAGTCTTTGATTTTATCTCAACTTGACTGTCATTGGTATTTAGAAATGATACTAATTTGTATACATTGATTTTGTAACTTGAGACTTTGCTGAATTTATTTATCAATTATAGGAGTCTTTTGAGTCTTTTGGTGGAATGTTTGGGATTTTCTAGATACAAAGTAAAAAGCAACAGTTTGACCTCCTCTTTCCTAATTTGGATGCTCTTTATTTCTTTTTCTTGTCTGATTGCTCTGGCTAGGATTTCCAGTACTATGTTGAATAGAAGTGGTGACAGTGGGGACTCTCATTTTGTTCCAGTTCTTAGCAGGAACGTTTTCAACTTTTCCCCCTTCAGTATGGTGTTGTCTGTGGGTTTCTCATATATATGGCTTTTATAATTTTGAGGTATATTCCTTCTCTGCAGAATGTATTGAGAGTTTTTATCATGAGGGTGCTGGATTTTGTCAAAAGCTTTTTCTGCATCTATTGAGATGATCATATGATCTTTGTTTTTTCTGCTATTTAGGAGTGAATCACATTTATTGATTTACATATGTTCAACCATACTTGCATCCCTGGGATGTAGATCACTTGCTCATGTTGGATTTTTTTAATGTACTGCTGAACTCAGTTTGCTAGTATTTTTGAATCAATATCTATAAGAGATATTGGTCTGTAGTTTTCTTTTTTTGTTGTGTCTTTCTCTGGCTTTGTATTGAGGCGATACTGGCTTCATAGAATGAGTTGGGGAGGATTTCTTCTTCTTAATATTATAGAAAAATTTCTGTGCAATAGGTACCAGCTCTTCTTTGTGATCTGATAAAATTCAGCTGTAAATCCATCTGGTCAGGAGCTTTTTTCTCCAGGAGATTTTTTTTATTACTGGTTCAATCTCACTGCTCATAATTGGTCTGTTCACAAGCTCTATTTCTTCCCAATTCAGGCATAGGAGGTTGCATGTTTCTAGGAATTTGTCCATTTCCTCTACATTTTCTAGTTTATGTGCATAGAAATTTTCATTGTGTTCATAAATGATATTTGTAGTTCTGTGTTATCACTTGTAATATCTCCTTTTCCTTTCTGATTCAGCTTATTTGGGCCCTTTCTCTTCTATTCTGGGTTAATCTAGCAAGAAGTCTATTAATTTTGTTTATCTCTTCAAAGAACCAACTTTTATTTTGTTGATTCTTTGTATTTTAGTGTGTTTTTTTGTTTGTTTTTTTTTGGGGGGGGTATTCCAATTCCTATAGTTCTGCTCTGAACTTTGTTATTTCTTTTCTTCTGCTGGCTTTGAGTTTGATTTGCTCTTCCTTTTCTAGTTCCTTGAGATGTGATATTTGGTTGTTAATTTGTGATTTTTCTGTCTTTTTGAGGATAGGCATTTAAGGCTATGAATTTTTCCCTTAAGACTAGTTTTGCTGAATGCCATAGATTTTGATAGCTTGTGTCTCCTTTGTCATTCAGTTTGAGAAATATTTTAATTTCCATTTAATTTCATCATTGACCCAACACGAATTGTTCAGCAACAGGTTGTTTTATTTCCATGATTTCAAGTAGATTTGAGTTTTTTTCTCTTAGAATTAATTTCTAGTTTTATTCAGACCACTGTGGTCTGAAAAGATACATGGTATGATTTTGATTTCTTTTTTAATTTATTGAGACTTGTTTTGAAGCCTAAGATATGATCAATTTAGAGAACATTTCTTGCGGTGACAGGAAGAATATATATTCAGTGGTTTGGGGGTAACATGTTATAAATGCCTGTTAGTTCCATTTGTTCTAGAGTCCCATTTAAGTCAAGTGTTTATTTATTTATTTTCTGCTTCAATGATGTGTCCAGCTCTGACAGTGGGCTGTTGAAGTCCCCAGCAATTCTAATGCTACTATTTATCTCTTTGCTTAGATCAGGTAGAATTTGCTCTATCAATCTGGGAGCTCCTGTGTTAGGTGAATGTATATTTAGGATTGTTTTGTCTTCTTGTTGAATTGCTCCCTTTATCATTATATAATGATCATATTTGCCTTTCTTTACCATTGCGATTTAAAATCAATATTATCTGATATGTGAATGGCTACATCTGTTCTCTTTGGTTTCCATTTTCACAGGATACTTTTTTCTATCCCTTCACTTTGAGTCTGTGTGAGTCCTTGCAGATTAGGTGTGTTTCCTGGAGACAACAGATACTTGTGTTGTGTTTTTTCATCCATTCAGCCAGCCTCTGTCTTGTGGGACTCAGGAAAAATCTAGGCTGGGAGTAATCAATACATAGATGGCAATTAAAGACATGATATTATATAGAATGAAGTAGGGGATGGCTATGTAAACAGAAAATTTCCAAGATTGAGTTCTGGGGCACTCTGGTGTTCACAGGTCCAAGGCAGGGGAGGGGGAGATAGGGAGGAAGGTCCAGCAAGAGCCTGAGACATAGGTAGAAAACCAGGTGAGTGTGGTATCCTAGAAGCTAAGAAAAGAAAGTATTTCCCTGAACCCTCTGGGTTCTCAGACTTTGAACTGAGATAGTCTGTTGGTTCTGTAAGATCCCCACAATTTTATTTTACAAGAATTTCTATGTCCCCCGAGAACACTCTAAACAGATCTGAGACTCACTCCTCAAGATGTTGCACTACCTCTGACATGGCCAGACTGCAGTGCAAATGGGGGTCAGAAGACTTCATTTTTTGTGACGACTTTCCTATTGTCACCAGAGGGACCCAAGACAAATTACTTTACCTTCCCATAAAGTGGTCATAGCCATTGCTCCCTGCCCTATCTGCAGGCTAATGAAGGACAAAAGGAACTAAGAAGTGGATAAAGTGTTCTGTACACTGTTGGAGCAGTGTACCAAGGAAGCCATCCACTGCTGTGCCAGAGGTTCAAAAAGGCCACTGTTCTCTACTCTGAAGGCCCAGAGAAGCCAGGCCTCTTAGCAGATGCCCAGGGAATCATGAGACCCAATTCTAGCTGGTGTATCATTTTACAAGTTACTTCTCAATAGATATCTATTCTTTTTAGAAATATTCTTTTTAAATACCCTAAAATATTGTTTTAAAAGTACTGACACCTAGAATTTTATAATTAATGTCTCTCCATTACAAGAAATTCTTCACTATGGTAGATCATAAAATGTGATATATTTATAGAATGCTTTTCCAAATTAACACCATTGTGTCTTTATATCTACACATATTATTGCCCTGTCACTGCTTTTAAGCCCTTTAATGTATTTTTGAGGAAAAAAATCAAAGAGTAAATAAAAGAGAGAGACTATATTGCCAGATGTAGATTTTTAATACATGGTGCTCAATGCATTTTTATGTTTTGAATTTTTTTCCAAATTCCAGCAAAAAATAAATAAAAATTAACAACATCTTGTAAATTATCTATATTCACTTTCAATATCTTAAGGTACACAATTATCAAAGCTGATATTGAACACAAACAAATTGACACAATTCAGTACTCTGATAAAATTCATAGTCAAATAAGTTACGTTAAACTGCATGCAATACAACTTTATGTTCCATACCATCTTTAATATAAACTGTATACCAAATGGCTCTTCAAACTTAAAAAGTGCAATTACAGAGTGCAAACAAAGCAAAAAGGAAAATACATTTAACATCAACAAGTTTGAATAACAGATATGTTTTAGATACAATTATTCTTTAGTTAAAATTTTTAAAATGTATTCTTAAAACACTGTTTATACAAGTTGTTACTCCCTCTTCTTTTGTATGAATAAGAATAGAAAAAAGTTAGAAAATATTGGGCAGCAAATTAAACACATTTTCTTTCAAAAGTCTGCAGAATGGATATTGGAGTAAAAATTACAAAATGGGTCAGATGCAGGGTATTTTTTTTTAACTACATTATTGTATTCAACAGAAATTAGACACCAGAATCATGTATTTGCTGTATAAAAATTGATTTATCACCTGACGGCAGTCGAATTTAATTAACTCTCTGAGAGACCATAAATTATGCACTTAAGCATTTAGGGTTGCTTTGGTTCTCACACATTGAATATGCATAGTCCCTTCCAGAAATAGATATATATGTAAAAAATAAGAAATCTGTCAAATAAGGAAGGTAGATTAAATATGAGCCAAAATCTTTTCATTGTCTATAGAACACATGAGCTGACAGCAATAATTTTTTATGTTTAATCATTATTATACTCACTAAAACATCTATTTTTGACTTATTTTCACCCATAAAAAAGAAATCTGGTTATCCTTTATGATGGAACATGCATTTATAAATAAAGATTTAACTTTTTCAGGGGTTAGTTTTTAAAGTATTCTTAAAAGAAATACCCAAAACTATTTGTATCTACTTATTTAAGTAATGTGAATTGAGATGCTCAAGATAAACCAAAATACCAAAGTTGAGATGCTACAATAAACCTTTTATAAACGAAATAATTGGATTGAAGTTGAGTTCTTGGTAACTCAATAAGTTTCTTTTAATAGCCAAGATAACTGAAAATAGGCAAACTTCCTTTATATCAACTAGATGTCAATAAATACAGTCATCCCTTATATCCACAAGGAACTGATTCCAGGATCCCCTTTCTGGGAACACTAAAATTAGCCATGGATGCTCAAGTCCCTCATATAAAGTGGCTTTGTATTTGCATATAACCCACGCACAACCTCCTGTATGCTTTAAATCATCTCTAGATTATTTATAATACCTAATGTAAATGCATTGTAAATAATAATACTATATTTTTATTTGTATTGTTTTTATTGTTTTTTTTTTCAAATATTTTCCACTCATAGTTGGCTGAATCCACCAATGTGGGTCTTGTGGATATGAAGGGTTGACTGTATGTATAGGATTTAAAATATGTCCTCACACAGCACATTTGACTTCGGCTCTATTAAATGGGAAACAGAAATATCCTTTTAGAACTCATTGATTTTTATTTTATTTTCCTTTATCTTGTTCTAAAGTTTTATAGATTGGTTAATAGAGCAACAAATGAGTGCAATTCTATGATCCATTGAGCTCGTGTATACATGTGTTTGCATATGAATGTGTGTATGTATATTTTGTTTGTTTTGTCTGCTTGTAAGGGCCAGGTTCAGGACATTAGAAGAGAGTTATGTGATCACACCAGGGTATACAACTCATGGATACACACGGAGGCAAGTCCTAGCACCTGGTACTTCAGAGGTCAGACATGGCTTATTATCTCTTTATTGCCCTAGCACACGCCAGGAAAGAAGTGGAGGAAGAACAGATCCTCCCTGACCTGGTATGTGATCCAGAGAGACTCTACCCAAAGGTTTAGCATTCAATGAAGCAGCCTCCCATGAAATTCAAGGTGGTGAAAGCAATGGCTCCTTATGCAATTGCCTAAAATACTCTTGTTAATCCACTGAGATCAATGGGCTCAGAGTATAGAAGAAACATTCGTCTCCTACCAAAAACAAAAAAATAACAGAAAAGAAAAGGCCCCGGTTTCATTTCAGCCTCCATAGGAAGGTGTGGTTAAGTCTCTAAATTTTAAAAGCTTTCAAATGAGTTTTTCATTTGGAAAAACAGACTAGGATTTATTTCTCTTATTTTTCCCACTTCCTGTGTCAAGATGTAATTTTAAATATATAAATTTGAATTCTAGAAGAAGCTACTTACTGAGCTATTTTTAAGTGAAAGCTCTCTTGAATAGAAAACAAAATAACTGTATTTCCATCTTTCTACAATATAGAGAGCTATTGTCTTATTATATTTTAAAATAATAACTGGTCTAGTCCATCAAGTTTTGGACTGATTTTATCTTAGAATTCTTCAACAAAGCTCTAGGAAAGAAGCACAAATTTTAGCTTCTAGTGTGGATATTTTTCTCATTGTTGGAATAGCAACAATTACTTCACATAAATGTTGCATTATACAAAAAGAGAAGCTATGAAATACCCATTGCTTACAGAAAAGATGGCATAAAATTAAGTTTTTCAATTTATTTCGTGTAAGGAGGATCTGTTAGGTGCGTGACTGGTACCCGTAGGAGGTGTGTGTTCACACAGGGAGCTGTCTCTGCCCCTCCAGGCTGATAAACCCAGTTATAGCTGAGACAGTTGAAGAAACTATAGCCTCCCTGGGCTTAGTGGGTTCAAACGTGTAGTGTTTAGCACAGGATCTATATTTGTTTCTCCTGAATTCTAATTGTATTACTGTTTTAATACATGACACAGTGGCGCCAACCAATATATCAGACCATGATATGGTTAAACCAATTATCATTGATGTAAAGAGTAGAAAAAATATAAACTGATTGGAATATATGTATACAGGCTTACAGAAATCTGTCATTTGCTGACACTTCTTAAGCCATGACCTGGGCATCACTCACTCCTATGCACTGTGCAGCAGGAATATAAGCTTTGAAGCTTTTGATAAAGCATTTAGCTCAGGAAATTATTTCTTACAAAAATATCAATTTTCTTTTAATATTAAATATTTTTTGCATATTATATATTAGCAAATAGTCTGTCAAAAATAAAACAAAAATAAAAAAACAGTTTTCAAGTATATTAAAATTAAAAATACACTGTTGTTGACCTGACACATGACCCAACATAAATATTATTAATAAAATAGGAATATTAACATGAAGCAGGCAGGCTGTGCATCTGTGCCCGTAAGATTGACAGTGCTCCTCAGACTTGTGACAGTGCTGGATCCCCTGAGGTCACCCTCTCATATTCGTTCTTTGGTTCTTTACTTTTTCGATTTCTGTACCTGCAAATATTCCGAAATGGAACTGTTAGCATTGCAGGTAATGCTAATAAAAGTATGTTAGCAAAAAAACCCAAATATATGGACGACAAAGGTACAATAGCATAGGGTTTCCAAAATGACAAAGGTGAACAGGTTTGGGTTAGACAAGGCAAAAATAAATAAATAATAAATAAGGGAGTAAGGGGTGGTGCTCTATAGTCAAAAATTTTGGAAGAAAATAGTGAAATAGTTAAAAGACCTCTCCAAGCATTAACATGATCATAAATATAAAATTCCAGGAAGGCATATGACCATATTTAAGCCTAGATTTTGTTTTTTGTTCTCTTTCTCTCTCTTTTCCTCCTCTCTTCCCTTTTCTTTTTCTTCCTTTTCCTCTTTCTTCCTCCTTTGCTACTAAGGAACTGGCATTCAAATGTCACACGACATTACCATAATACATCTTTACCCATCACACTGATATAATACTATCAGCAAGCAAAATTAAAATAATTAATATTTATTAGGCACCAATTAGGTGACCCACGATGCTCTAAGTGCTGTACACGCATTACTTATTCTATCCTTACATTTGCCATTATTATTGTCATGCCCTCTCTTTATTTTTCCTCGGTCTTCAGCTTCTGACAATATTGTATATAGGATGGGGTAAGACTGTTTTTGAGGACTGATA
The DNA here is from genome assembly GCA_008750895.1 of Mirza zaza. NCBI lineage: Eukaryota > Metazoa > Chordata > Mammalia > Primates > Cheirogaleidae > Mirza > Mirza zaza. Next base: position 27,113 of record VSMD01014610.1, read on the forward strand.
ACAATAGGCATTTATAATTGGCAACTCATTTCTATGAGTCTATCTTAAATTTTAAGATTCCAAGCCTTTGAGGTTATTAATTTATAGGGCTGTGTTCTATGAAATTCAAAATTTCACCTAACAAATTAAATATAAGTTGCTAAGTGAAACATCATGTTTTATGGTTTACTTTTACATGTATTTATCATCTTCAATACTAAAAATAGCCCTGTAATTAATTTCTGTCTGTATTTTATAGAAGACAGAACACTGGCTTACCATCTGCAGAAATAGTACATGGAACCGGCGACTATGATGAGAAACAAGAAAATAAGAATCACTGTCAACGCCACATACTCTTTGCTCAAGGGTTGGTGGACGGTTAAAAAGAAGTGTTCACACCGGAGACCAGTATAACCCACTTCACACCTAAAGAGAAATATAAGAGAAAGATCAATTATTTTTAAAAAAATCATGGTTATGAATCAGTTTCATAGGAACTAACTTCACTCTGTAAAGCAAGAAATCAACAACATTTGCTAGAAGTTGTAAAGATGAATTCAAAGACTGACACTTTAGAGTTGGGCCAGTATTGGCAAAAGGGGTCCACGTAGCTCTTGGGCTATCCTGTGCTATTGAAATAACACTTTGGCTCAGCTGCCTGGGTAGCTGATAATCTAAGACGGTGTTTTGTAAGTTTTGTAGGTTTAAGATGCCTTTTGTCTAAATCAGCGTAATCAATTCATAAAACAACGGCTGTGGAAGCCAATGGAAAGATGAGAAGCAGAGATGCTGTCACAGCAGGGGTGAGAGGGAGGCATCTGAAACCCTCCCCACTCTGTATCCACGAAGCATCTGTGCAATGCGAAAGCTCCTCTTTGTTCCCTAATTTTAAAAAACTCAGTTAATAAAGTTTCTAATAATATATATATATATATATGCACACACACACACACACATATATATATATACTGCATCCTAACAGGTCATGGAAACATAGGGTAAATTCAAAATATAAAACAGAGAAAGAGAGGGAGAATGAGAGAGAGAGAGACAGAGAAGGAAATACACCTTTAAAAACTGCTTTCATTTATTTTTGGCATATTACCTGCAGTAATTTTCACTCATGTCCACCAGGTAGATACATTGTCCGTGCAGACAGTAGCCGTTCATGTCCGAGCTGCACTTTGTTATGGACACTTGAGCCACACGTGGATTATCTTCTGTCTGAACTGTGAAGGAAGTGGAAAGTTGAACATATTCTGTTGCCTTCTTGGAAGCTTTAATCGCCCTTTCTCAACAGTAACCACTGAGCTATTTCGGCCAAGCAGGGCAGATGCCAACCAGTCAAGGAGAATCTTCAGGCATAGGAAGTCATTATCATTCTCCCTAGACCAATAACAAACCCCTGAACCCAAAGAAAATGTCCAACAGACTAAACAAAACAAAACAATACTTGAGGATTTCGGTCTCAAAAGACAAACTTTAAGGACAGAAAAGGCAAGTTGAACACATACACACACA